>JABSTQ010008546.1:0-155423 GCA_013358835.2 Ixodes persulcatus | reverse complement strand
ACCGTAATATGCCCGAGAGAAACGACCTCCCCAAAAGATAGCCCATCCTGATTTGTGCAGGACTTTCTATAATTCAATGGCTAAAAGCTGAAATACTTGTGAACACCCGAAGTTAGCCAACCCTTATTTTTACCGTTCACAACATCCTTAGGTTAAATAAACGGCAAGGTTAAGAAATTTAGATAGAACGCTAAGGTAATGAATTCGAAAGTTGCAACCGGTGAAGGCATATTACCGTAATATCCCGAGAAACGCCACCCATCCCAAAAGATGCCCATCTGATTTGTAGCAGGCCTTTTATAATTCAATGGCTAAAGCTGAACTACCTTGTGAACACCGATGTTAGCCTCCCCCATTTTTTACCTTTCACAACATCCTTAGGCAAATAAACGGCAAGGTTAAGAATTTATAGAACGCTAAAGGTAATGAAATACTGAAAGTTGCAACCGGTGCAAGGAATATTACCGTAATATCCCGAGAGACGCCCTCCCAAAAGATAGCCCATCCTGATTTGTAGCAGGACTTTCTATAATTCAATGGCTAAAGCTGAACTACCTTGTGAACACCGAATGTTAGCCTACCCCTTATTTTTACCTAATGAGCTCTCAGTTTTGGGTGGGCAATTTCTCGGGATATTACTGTGAGCATGAACTTGTGCATGAGCACCATGTGTGTGGTCCACTCGGAGATGCTTGAAGTATTAGAGAGTTCTGCTCTACAGTAAGTAAACTGTGGCAAAATGCCAGCAACATGTCGGGGTTAAAAACATGTATGTTCTACATATGTTGCCTGCACACCTCTAATAACTACAGCAAATCACTTCTGCATATCCATTTGTCACAGCGATAGTTTGAGGCAAACGGCGCGCCGCAGCATCGGGGTCAGGAAGCGGCCAAAGGGTGGCAGCAGCAGAAGAGTGGACAGCAGCTCCCGTGTTTGCAGACGAGACGTTGGTGCCGGGAAGCTGCGCAGAGGTATCAGCAGCAAGCTGAGGAGCAGCACGCGGGGAGAGGAGAAGAACCTGTTGGATAGAGAGGCAACAAAAAAAGCCTAGATGCCTCCAATGCACAAATCGCTGCGGCAGATGCTGCTAAACAGTATCCCACTGAATGCTAAAGCTACAAACCTTGCAGGCTGAACTTCAATTGAGCTATTGAAAAACAATTGGAAAGGGAGTAATCAGTACAGACCGAGGGGGGGGGGGACATTTAAGTTCTACGATTTGTTTTTAGATTGACGAAGCAAGGGCGGATGTGAAATAATAACGTACATTTGAAATGCAAGGGTTGTGGAAACCTCAGTATGTTAGGGGTAGGTTTCGCAGTTTTCGGTTAAAACCGATAAAAACCGATAAGAGTACGCCGAGTCCATTTGGGGAAGTTCGGTTTTAACCGAAAAGGGTCAGTTTTTAGGTTCAGCATTTTCAATTAAACCGATAAAAGCGATAAAAGTTCGTCGAGTCTATTTCCTAAAATTCAGTTTTAACCAGGAAAGGTCACTTTGACCTTCCCGTGTACAGCAGAGGCGTGGCGGAAAAAGTGGAACGACAGTGTCTATCGAAACGTGTCCGAATGTATGGGATACACGGATGGCATCACGACGTTTTGGTTAATATGCGCATCATTTATCGGAACGTAAAGTCCAAATGCCCATGACTTCGCCATGTACGGGCGTGTTTTCAAACTCGTAAGGAAGACTGACTTGATGCAAGCTCTGCATGTGTGTACCTTAAAACGTCACATCGTGTCTCTTTGGTGGTCACATTGGTTGATTGGGATTTTGGCTCGGGCAGCGCTTCATCTCCTCAGCCTGCCAGTGTCCAGGGGTAGCGTTGAGAGGGCATTCTTGAAGCTCAGGGTCATATTAACAGGAAAGAAAGAGCGGACAAGGTGGAGAACCTGGGCCAGTACATGTGTGTAGTACTATAATAAGATCACGTAATCCTGATGTACAGAAGGTGAAGTTCCATGTTATTGGGCATGGCTTCATATTGACTTGTTTGTACTTTATGTTTTTTTACAGTTGCAGACATTTGCCAAATGAAGTGTCCATTTCTTTTTCAATGTATCTGTGCCGTTATTCTTTGAGTGATCACAATATCAGAGGTACAAGAATAATTGATCCGGTGTCCGTTGGTGTTTATTTATAATCACCGAAAAAAGCCGAGAAAACTTTTGTGGGCATAAATATACGCCGAAAAAAACGAAAATTGAATTTAAAATAAACACTGAAAAAAGTATGCCGAATTTTGAAAAATAGAAACCGAAAACGCGGAACCCTAGTTAGGGTAGTCGTCACTGGAGAGAAACTGATTTATCAGAGGGGGCACTCAACCCTATGCGACAGCCAGTAAGATGGCGCAAGTAATTTTAACGATAATGAAATATTTTTTCGCCTCCCCAGGTTTCAGAGGACCCACATTGGTATCCGACACCAGCGACAATCTAACCAGCTGAGTTTCATACATGTGCGCAAGCCTGTTGACACATCCTAAACATCATTGTTGGCAATAAGGAAGAAGCTTAGCGATTCGACCCTGCACAAACAAAACAGCAAGTAAGCAAATAACCTAGGAAGTGTCTGCGCGGCGCGAACAGTGATTATGCGTTTAATGCATGGTTATGGTGTGACCACTCGGTGTGCCTGATTTGTTCGTGGAGAGTGTGTCGCAGGTTTACACCGCTCAGGAACTCTGTACTCTCTTGTTCACTTCCCGAAGTAAACAGCAGTACCATACGGCAGCACGTGTTCGACAGCGATTTTATACAACTCTTACCTCCTTTACTAAGTGGAAATAACCAATGGACAGAATTGTTCTCTTAGGTACGTGACCCATTCGTGGCTGTTATAATCAGGCCACTACTGTGACGCATACAGGTTGACTCCTCTCACCTGAAGAATACTTTTAAATATGGTAATATTGGTACCAACTTATAGGACAGAGGCACAATAAATAAAATGGTATTTTTTTAAGTCTATGATTTCGCTCACCCCTATAATTACTCACACTGAGGGCACTGATGTTCGCGAGCCTGTAGTACGAAGACAGCACTATGACCAACACGCAGAAGCGGGCCCAAGCGGTTTCGCGTAAAAGCCGCACGCGCTGTCGACCGAGGCACACAACAGCAATATATTGCAGGACTTCTGCGTACGTGGTTCCATGGGTCATCAACTATTGCACTGTTAAACGCAGTCGCAATTATGCTGCTTGACCAACTCTACCTTTTACAATGAGGTACGCTGCAAGATATGTCAATCAATCTTTGTGCATTTGTTACTACATACCGAAACTGGATGAGGCGAGAATGAATCTGATCTGTGCCTGCAATGCTGTTCAGAAGAGTTACCTTTTTCGGACACCACCACACTATATCTTAACTGCATGTCATTGTTGCAAGCAACAAAAACATGCTGAAATGAAGAGGTGTTTGTGAGACGATGTGGTTTGCAATGCTTGAGCACTGTTTCTGCTACAATGTTCGGAATCAGGAGAGGGTACAGGCGTCTTCAATATGAGGTTGGGCGCCTGAGCGGCATACGACGGGCGCTGAATCGTCTCCAAGCAACTTTTTTGCAAATATAGGTGGATAGCAGTCGCAGCACAACATCTACTTGCTCTAATATCTGCCAACGCTTCCATTCTTTTGCAACGAGCGAACGCCGCAAAGCCTGTTTACCCTCATATTGAACCCATACATGAAGAGTGCTTAATAAAGATTTAAAATATCTATGTTCTCCAAGAATTATGTTGGGGTTGGTTCAGCCCCTTATATTTGCTGCCTGTAAACCTATGGTCAAAGATGCCACGAAGCATTCAAGAAAATTTATTATATGAAATCGCGTGCCACATTCAACTTGGTATTATGATTATTCATCCTCTGGATGTCTACGGAGCCTGGTTAACACACTGCGAGGACAATATCTCTGAATGTGTCTCGCATTTAAGAAAATCAGTTTGAATTGAAAGACCACATACCCACATACCTACGCTCAACAGAAGAACTGGTTGACAAGGGCCTGCCGGGCCTCATTGCTTTCGCCACGGCCGGCTGCCATGGGCTCCACGGGAACCTCAGGGGGGATGGCAGTCCTTGGCATCGCGCAGGGGTATCTCTTGGCGAGATTGTGCAGCACGCAGCATGCCACGATGATGTCGCAGCATCTGCTTGGCTCCATGCGCAGCTCGGCATGCAGGCAGTGGAACCTGCGCTTCAGCTGGCCTATTGTCCTGCGTGCATCATATGAACAGAATGAGTATTATTTATTTAAGTACGCTAATATATTAGGGTTGAGACTATTTCATACTTTCTGAATGCTGTAGGCTACCGAAAACCTGGCAATCATTTCTTATCATTGCCCAGATATATAGCAGTATGTTTACGTGTACATCATATTAAACTTCCCTCGACAAATGTTCCTTATAGCTGAGTGTAAGCGAAACACAGTTTCATACAAACAGTCGTAAACATTAGCAGTTCGAAGATGTCTGTCAACGACTTCCCTATAGCAACCCGAGCCCGGTGCAATTTGTCACATTTTTACGGTGAGTCCCAGCAGTGTGGAGTACCGTATTTTCCAGACTATACATGTTTAAAAGTTGAAAATTCAGGCTGTGCGGACTATCTACGCGTGCGGACTATACAGGAATTTTGCTTTTCAATATCGTTGATTATGACGACACGAGACAGAATTTGTGAATAAAAGAGTATGTAAGTTATGATTTATGTATAATACAAGCTTCTTTGTGAGCTACGAAAGCAGTCATATGTCAAGGTGTGCCGCGTATGAGAAGATTTTCGTGTCGACTAAGCACCAGGTGCGGACTATGCACCGAATGCGGACTATGCACCGGGTGCGGACTATCTAAGCAAAATCTTTTATTTTTGACCTTGAAGTTGCCCCAGCGGGCTATACACCGGGTGCGGACTATAGTCCGGAAAATACGGTATTGTAGAATGTATGACAGGTAGGCGTGTAATTTCTGTAAAGGTGGGGCCGAAAAAAAAAAAAGACCGCTTTGCATTTGTTTCTTTTTGCTCTTCTGTATCCAGGTTGAACCAAAATATTGCCTTTCACGCGTATGTAACAAATCCTGCCCCTAACGAACGAACAATGTGATATGCTCTTCAAAAAATATGTTGAAGAATATTTCACGTTTTTGTTTCTTGATACTATGCATGCGTTTTGTGTGTCTGCTTTTGATGCAACACTGCATACATGTGTCTACGGTGCACCCTTACGCAGGCCCCCGGGCTGTACAGGGGCACTGGAAAAGTACAATAAATAAATAAATATTCTTGGGATATTATTTTCTTTTTTCTCTCTTTAGCTTCCGTGCAACCACTGTTTTCTGCTTGGTCTAGAGAACACAAAACTGCTTGCAGGAGCCTTACAATTAACAGTGTCTTCTGTGCTATGACAACAAAACGTTACATTGTCTAGTGGCATTCCTTTCAATATAGCAGCCCAGTAACCCACCACAATGCGTGACATTGTCTTACCTTTCAACAATACTCCTTGTCGTGGTGCGTGCCGTGTTGTACCTCACTTCTGCTGCCGATGATGGCGACAGGAAGGGCGTCATCAGCCACGGCTGGCAGGTGTAGCCGCTGTCACCGAGCAATAGGCCATCGTAGACGCCATCGGCCAGCTTGATGGGTAGTGTGCTCTCGGTGAAAATCCGGGAGTCGTGCGTGCTTCCTGGCCATCTCGCAACCACGTTGCGTATGCGGCAGGATGCGTCAACTACCACCTGTACATTGATGGAATGGTACAGGTGGCGGTTCACGTACACCTCCTCGTGCACGGACGGTCCCTGGATTCGAATGTGGGTGCCATCAACAGCACCCACGACACAAGGGAACCCGGCCACCTCAAAGAACTGCTCCTGCAAGGCAGCACTCTCAGCGACGTCAGGCCACCTGCATTGTCAATTCATTCACAAGTTAATTTACAGCACAATACCCTAGCATGCACAGTTCTGCGAAGTTTCGTCGACGAAATTCGTTTTTTTTTCTCTGCTTTCAGTGTTGATAGTAAAATAGAAATGTCATAAATATCGCCAAATGCCTCGACAAAACAAAATGTTCGAGAAAAAAAAGTAGGCTCACACCGCGGATCGAACCCGCGTCCACTTGCGTATGAAGCAGACACCTTACCACTATCCTATGCCACCGCTTAGAAAACACGCTGTAACCTTTCGTTTTATGCGAGTTTCACGTAGTGCGTATAGCCCTTTCCGGCCGAGGTGCACGACGGAGCGCGTACAGCTTTACTCATAAACAAACATAACACAATTTGACTTTTTTTTTTTTCTTTTTGACTCGGAACGCTCAGAAACTCTTTACCATATGAAGTCTTACCGTATGAAGTCCCTTGCACGACGTGCCAGAGCTACGGTGACCTGCCTCACGGACCGTGAAGCACTAGAGACCTGCACGTGGACGTAGTCGCCTGCAGTGATCAGGAAGTTGCCTGTTGCGTAGAACTGCAGAGCGACGATCACCTGCTGCTCTGCGGACAGGGCGCAGCTGCGACGCGTCGACCGCTCCAAGTCCGGGCGCAAAGTCTCCGCGAGAAACATAATTCCCGCGCGACCAAACCGGAATCGTTGCTGCAGCGCATCCTCGTCGAATTCTTCCAGCGGATCGAGGCGGTCCCGGAACACACGCTGTCGTCCCAGCATGACGACAGCGTACTGCGCGTACGCGCGGTCTCGCCGACGTCGACGCCTCGTCCCGTTCGACATCGTTTCCGTTATCAAAGTACAAATAGGTCCGCAAATCAGTTGTTGGTGAGTCCGCAGTCGGTCGGTGGGCTAATCGGTGGATCGGTTCGGCAAACGGAAGAGAGGGCAAACAGATGAAATCAGCAGGATTCGCAGAAACGTGCGTCGCAAGGAACAAAAACGAGACTACAGCACCGGCGTTGCCAGACTGGAAGCCACACGGGAAAGTTATGCGTTGTTTATGGCGAAACATATTGAAAGAAATGTTTCTTACATTTTCGAATATTCGTCGACAAACTCTAGCATAGTAGCTAAAATTTCTTCATACCATCTGAAGCAAATAAATTGGTCTTCAAGTACAACATTACTATATTTTTTACTTAAAATACCATACTAGATCGATAACAACCAGCGCAAAAAGAGGATAAACAAAATGACTGGCTTGTTTCACCGATAGATGACGCATCTTACTGCCCAATCAAGAATAATTATTGTTGTTCTATATCCAGCCATTTATTACTGTACCTAGGTACTTTTTCCTTCCTAGGTACCGTGGTTTACCAAAATGGGTTTACCATTGCTTCGAGAAAACCGGCCCAGGTCACGTGACCTCCCGAAGTCACGTGACACCCCTCCCCCCGAGGTCACGTGACCACCCCGGAGGAGATTGAAGAATGAGGGGAGGAGAAGGAGAAGGAGGAGGAGGAGGAGTGGTATACCCTCCCCTGAGTACCCTTCCCTCCTCCTCCTCAAGAGCTGCGCTCCAATTCGGCGTTACAGGGTGTTGTAGACGGCTTTCACTTTTTTTTGGTCTCACTTTGTCAGAATGAAGAACAGCATAAATTTTGTATGCCTCGAAGGGCAGTGACACCATGCCTATAGCAGGAGTGAACAGAAGGGGAACGCTATCACTACTGAATAATTTTATATTACAGCACTGGGCCTACAACCGATCGAATGATGTATGTCTGCAGTTCAGTAAGTTGCTCGAATACCGATGATTAGGGACGGGCCCGTCTTAGTTCCCCCGTTATCGGAGGGGCATGACGGCCTGAAATGATATGACTAAGCTTCCGTGACGGCTGAGACTCAAGGACAACAGAAGGTTTAAGCTACGACTCCTTAACCTCAAGCGAGAAAACATTTCATCTTCTTTGCTCCCGCGTCGAAGTTTTCCTATATATCGTTAAAGCACGAAGCTCGTTGATGCTCAAAGCAGCTCACAATTTACGAACTTTAGAAGATGCCTCATCTGGAGCTTTTTTTCTGTGTTTGTGTAACGTCGAGTTGTTTACTACTGCAAAACTGAACTAACGAGAGTTTATAAAATCGGTGGCCGAGTGGGCTGAAGCGCACACCCAGCTCGACGCGCGTGGAGCGAAAGCTCGCGCTGCAGAACCCAGGGATCCTGGGTTCGAGCCCCACCCCTGCCCGTTTCGATCTGGATGAGCATCGTACCGGCGTGCGGTCGTGTATCACTACTGCGTGAGCACGTTGAAGACCCCAGGTTAGCAGTCGTACTGCACTGGCAAAATTGCTCATCTACAGTGTAAACCAGTGTCGCCCCTACTGGCAGACCAACCTTACGCTGTATAAATCACTAAAACGTCGAATTTGACTTTGACTTCTTGGCACTCTAACAAAAAAGGAACTAAAAAAAATCACACCAGATCTTTCTTTATTTCCTTTCTTGATGTTACAGCATTTATTGCGCGATAATAAAAATGTTGTTCAAAGAGACTTGTCTTTCTAGTACCATGGGTAGTTTTGCAGTAAAATATTAGTTTGTTATATACAAAATATAGAAATAAGGGCTCAACATAGGCAGACATTTAGATTGGAAGCGTAAAAATAAAAAGTACAGCTTTTTGGTGTTTTACATTTGTTTTCTTATTTGATGCCTACATTGCCCAGAGGCCATTTCTGAAGGAATAGCTGTAATAGTAAAGAAATTGTATATAAACAAATGACACAAAACAACAGCAAAGTGAAAGCAAAAACAAACAACGTAATTAATATGATTCAAAAAGAAA
Organism: Ixodes persulcatus; assembly: GCA_013358835.2. NCBI lineage: Eukaryota > Metazoa > Arthropoda > Arachnida > Ixodida > Ixodidae > Ixodes > Ixodes persulcatus. Next base: position 146,660 of record JABSTQ010008546.1, on the reverse strand, counting down.
AAAAAAAAAGTTTATTTCTTGCTTCTTCTCCGTCCCCATACATTTGCAACTGCGGAGATGTCTGTCTCTTCACTAAACAACCTAAAGATGGTGCTAAATAAAAAAATGATCGGAAGCACACTCTAAGTAAGAAAAACAAGATTAAACACGGCAAAATGTCCCTTTACTCCTTTCCCAAACTTCAGTGATGTTCGATCCACCAGCAAACGTAACTCCAATGCAAACCGAACCGCCTTCTATCCCCCGCCCTGCCGTCCATCCCAAGAGGCTTCAATGCAGAGTCAATATATTCAAAGAGATACAAGCACCAAGAACGCTGCCCACGCCCAAGAGAGACAAACCCAGAGCCGGCGTTGCTTTCACAACGAGCGATATTGATGCGCAGACAAGCATCAATATCTTCATACAGGCCTCATGTTCAGAAGGCAAACAAATTGAGACTGGAGAAGGACCACACTATATGTCAGAAGCCCATATACCACGCCGGATATTCGTTATGCCAGTCGAGCTATCACGAACCCAAAACAATATTAACCGTTTCGTGCGGAAGATTACGCGCCCCATAAGGCGCTTCATATTCCACAGCCGAGTTTTAATAGCGTTAGTATACTACCGCCATCCTTTATCGAGCTATATGTTAGTTTCCCGAGCACCTTACAGAGTTTCCTCCCCCTCTCATGGGACTCCGCGGACCTCCTCCTTCAGGAGACAACCGCCACCGCTTCGCTTTCTTTCGGTTGCTTGCTTGCTTGCTTGCTCACCTATACTATATCTTCGCATTCTTCCGGATCATACTTTCTCTCCACTTCTCACGAAGCTCGCACTTACACAGACCGGCGGTCTTAGTAAATAGTACACAGAAAAGCGAAAAAGCACCCCTGTGCAAACATATGCGTGAATTTATCGCGAAGTTGGTGCCGCCTCTGCGATAAAGAAATTTTTGGCGCGCGGTCGGGATCTCCGATTGACACTGCGCAGGCCTCGGAGCGTCCTGGGCAGGCGGAAGAGGAGGCTGCTGCCTGTTACTGTGAGAGGTCGTACACTTAGTTTGCAACTTGCGCCGCGGTGGCTGCTCCAGAAGAAGAACGGGCCTCTTGTGCTGTGCACAAAATTTGTATTGACTTTCTTTTTTTTTTGCCTCCTTGTAATTGAGGAAGCCTGTAGAACCCTCTTAAAGCTAAAAAAGACCGTGAAAAGAGACTGTGAAAAGAAACACCCGAGTCTCGGAGGAATCGACAATTTCTGGTTATCATCAGAGGGGCACACTTGAGACGGCGATGAGTTCCTGCTTCGTACCGAGAAAACAAGCAAAAGTAGTGCAAAAAGGTCAGGCAAAGCTTTCAGGAGAAGAATGCATCATGGAAAAGGCAGTTCTTCGTGCTTGCAATTTTAAGGAGTTTGGCTTTTGAAGAGGGAAGTCTTGGTGAAGGTATTTTTGAGTTTGAACATGTTGCCTTCGCTTCGTCCTGGGCAAAAACAAATATTGATAAGGGAAAATAAGCAAATTTTTCCTAAGGCATAAAATCACTTGGAGCTTCTATTCCTATTGAAATGTCGTAGTACATAAAACAAGAGCAATAACCGATAAGCTTATTTCTGAATTTAAAAACTGTTGAGCCACATGACAACTTGCGCTATCATCATTCATCATTCGCCGCAACCAGAAATACCCGATGTGGTTGACCTTTAAATGTCATACCTGTCGAACGAGCAAAACAAATGAGGACTTAGCGAGACTCTTTTTAATTTTTGTGTCATTGAATATAAGTAATCGTTATATACAAAGATGTGCAATAAAACTTTACAAAATTACACTTGTTATTGCCGCGTGCGTAGCGGAGTTGGCAACGCACGCGGCTGTCACGCGGGGGAACGGGGGTCAAACCCCATTCGGCTGGGATCCTTCTTTAATAGTCCGATGTCACCAAGCGAACTGCGCAGGCGCGCGCATTCCGGAAGTGGTGCCGCCGCCATGCTACTTGTAGCCATCGCGCTTTCCGGCATCCCGGCTACACAGGGCTGCGCGTACATCGTAGATTATCGTTTGGAACGCCCCGGTATCAGCTTGGATTCTCCTGCATGCCTGTACTTTATAAAATTGTGTTGGTTGTGATGTCTTAATTTGTCAGCAAGCGCAGAAAAGCAGTTGCAGTTGTCTTATCGCTTTAGAATCGCTTTGTCGTCTGCTTCGGCGTCGTCTGCTTCTTCGTCTTCGTGAACGCGTGAGCACACTGCCGTTCACGCAGTGGTCCCACTGCGGCCGCAGGAAAAAAACAACGACTTTACTACTCGAGCTTTCCGGCTGCTCGGATGTCTCAATTAACTTGAAAACTGAACATCTCGTTGAATGGCAAAGAACAAGAAAATGCGAGAGACCATCGGCTTTGTATAGCACCGTGGAACAGCGTCAAATGTGTTGGTGAAAAACTGAGCTTGGTAGTGTTCACTCTTGTGTATAACGTTTAATCAACAACGAAGTAAGAGGAGCTAAATAGACTTTCTCGGTGAGCGATAGTTTTCTAAAAGTTGTTTCATTCTGGTTGACAGCCTGTGCGACAGGGTACAGATGAACTGCGGGGAGAAGCCTGCACACAGAGAAGAAATTACCTATAGAAAGGCCATGCCTGATGCGCCGTAACAATTGTCATCTCTCAAAAAGAAGCAACCATGCAAGGATACCTGAAAACTTGGGGTGGAGATGATTTTTTGTGTACAGTTTCTATTCAGTTTCGTTTTGTTTGCGCAACCTCCGAACGCTAAGATTCGCCCGACGTTGGAAGCTTTTTTCTGGATCAGTAGCGCCAGCCTAATAGAACACCACAAAATAGCTTAGGCCCGTTTGTTAAATTTCTGCCGGTAAGTGTCGCACTTCTAAGTTGCATTATGTGGTGTTTTTTTACGTTTTGTATGAAAAAAATTGAAAACCGCTTCCGATAAAAGTTGTTTTATTTCAAGTGATGCATATCAAGAATCGCTGCTTTTTTTAGTGATTGTCCTGATATTTTGAAGCACAGTTGTGCTTAAAACATGTCGTCACATTAACAGTTATAACCACAAAAATTCATTGAGCAAAAAGTGTATTCAAAACGGCCTCACCAACCTTAATGGAGATAGACCAACGGATAGACCGCTACGGAGCGAATGCTCAGAGAGATTCCAACGTACGGAACACTTCGGCACGCTGTGTGTCTCGTGCCCTGTGATCTTACACTTTTTAGCTGACGTGCAAATGGGTGGATATAAATTATGAAGCAAATCGCGAAACAAATGGAAAAACGCTATTTTTCCTGCCGCTCTGTCCCGCTCTGTTTACCTTTCTTTGCCGTGCTGCTTTCTTTCGGGAAGACATAATATCCGAGGCCTTTTTGCCGAGTGCTGTTATTGTAGCATCGTGGCGTACAACGGGTGAAGCCACCCATTGAAAACCATGAGTAAACACCCGGCTAAACGTCTCGTGCTAACCCGAAAATTTCCAAACGCCGGGCGGGCGTACAATGCGCATTGACGCGGCCGGAAAACTGGAGAGAACTATAGCTGTAGTTCTCCCCAGTTTTCCGGCCGCGCATTGACGCGCATTGACGCGGCCGGCCGCGGCGGTGCATGCTGGTACCTAGGTACCAGCATGCACCGCGGCAGCGGTGGCGTCGCGCAACTCCTGGTGAGATCGGTCTATTGTTTCACTTGCCTGGAAAGGTACGGCTTATTCTCGGCTGTCATCGAGTGTTCTAGTACCGGAACAGTCATAAGCGTACTGCCTGCATAAAAGCAGATGAAACGCGCTGCTTTAGGGCATGTAGTCGTCCTTCCGTCGCCGGGCTGGATACCTATCGTTACAGTCTGTATGCAGACGCTTGCTTCATTAAAGGGACACTGACACTCCCCAAAATTTTTTTTTCCTTTTTTGTCAGGCCATTCATTATGGTGTCGGAATACTGCCCAATTAATATTTTGCTACAGGGTCACGTATTTTTTAAATAAAGCCAAAAAACGCAACTGCTCGAAAGCGAAACAGAAACTCCCGCACCATACGGTGAGACTGGCGGAAGTCACGTGGCTACACCCAACCGTGCGTTTTTTGTTTTTTTTTTCTCCGCGTGTAGCAGACGAAATGCGTTCGCTCGCCGTGCGATTCCTTTGCATTTATGTTTGTCCCGCTCGCTGTTCTGTACTTCAAGATGAGTTGTTTTGTACATTTATGTGTTGGCAATTAGTAGTGAGTGCCCGAGTGCCGTAGTGTGGTGAATTCCCGTGATCGGCTCCGAAAAGAATACTCCCAAGATGTTGCGTGAATAATTGCTTCACATGTTCTGCATCAGAAGGTGGCATTGTGCGGCAGAGTGCACACGTTTCCGAAAGATCAACCGGTCGGGGTCAATGGCTGGCTGCAATTCCTGTAGAACAGTTACGGAAAGCTCGGAAAGCGGACGCTACCCGATTCATATGCTCCTTGCATTTTGTGGAAAGTGACTACATTGAGTTCGCAGGTGTCAAAAATGAAATCCCATACCATTTAGTTCAGCGACGTATCGTCCACAAAATTTTTTTGTTTTTTTTGTTTTAGTGATAATTGTTAAAAAAAAAAAACTGTAAACATCGCAAAATGCTTGACAAAGAAAAAAAAAATGGTACACCTACAGCAGCGATCGAACCCGTGCACGCTGCGCGTAAATCGGATGTCTTTCCACTGAGCTACCGAAGGAACTGTTCCGTGCGTACTAATGGAGCCGGTAGACTGTATGTCGGTAGTTTGCTGCCGATTTCCCTTCATTACATGCACTCCCGGCTTGAAGTCGGGCAGCACCACGCAGAGGCCGAATTCGCACCTCGTAAAGAAACCGTACGCGTTCGTATTCAACTCGAAATACGCACTTCGTGCTTGACGTTTGAGCGAGCGATGTCTTCAGTTCAGCAACGAGTAGGGACGACGGCTCGGCGGTGTCTTCGTGCAATCGGCTTGCTGGTCGGGCGTGTCGTACGGGATGAATATCAGTTCTCTTGATCGGTCCAAAATTTCTCTTTCGAAGGAAGACAGAATTCGCCGGTACCGTGAACGACAGTTCTGAAGTAGAGGTCCAACGCCCGTCGTCCGCTGCCATCCGCTAGTCCCACGATACGCGAAACGACGCCATGTTGAGAATTTTCAGTGAACGCACAGAAGGCTTACGGTTGTCTGTGCTACCTTTTTTTTTCAATCAACGTATTTGCAGCTTTTTGGAAGCCACAAAAAATGGGTTTCATATTTTTTTTCTATTTTTAATACTGAGTGTGTGCCTTCAATGACCCTCGACTTTGATTAAATTTGGTGGTCGCTTCGATATCTTAGAAAACGGCCCGTGACCACGGAAAAGAGAGTGAGCGCGATTCGGACCGGCCAGTTCTCGATCGGCGGTTTTCGGGCGGAAAGAAACCGAATTTCGAGCCGCAAATTCTGTTCTGGGTAGTTGGGCTCTCATATGTCACGTACAACTAAAAACCTCGGCGAGCATAAATACCCTTTCAGCGTCCTTTTAAACATGTTATTTCAGTTTTACATTTGTTTATCGTTTTCTATCCGGGAGAACATTACGTAATTAAAAAATTGAAAATAAATTAGCATAGAACCCTTCTTGACACACTCAAAATGCATAATTATATTTGAGATATGTGATTATGCTTTTGGAATGCTTAGAGGGGTACTAAAGTGGATCAGGAAATTGTCTTTTCTGCGGGTACGACCTCAATAAATGCTCCCTAAGCTTATTTCTTTTTTCAATACAATCACGCGAGGTCTATTTTGCTATTACGAAAACGACCAAAGCATCGCGACACGCCCTTATTTTTTAGATATACGTCAGAAAAACGAAATGTTTGGTCGTGAATAAATCATGGTGTCATTATCTACCATCGTAATTTTTGGGCGTCAGCCCTTATTGGCAAGATTTTAAAGTGCATCCCGGAGTGTGGCTGTGTGTAGGTCGTGGATCGCAAACGTTTAGCGAGGCATCACAGTGTTACGTGACCCTGTAACGTCACAGTATCGTGTGACGTCATATCACGTGACATCAAATCACGTTACGTCATGTCACGTGACGTCAAAACGTTTCTTCTAAAGTTAGCGGGAATATTTATCCGCTATACTTAGTGTCGTGGACGTCGTGGTGTCACGTGACCACATTATGTGACGCCACATTGGGACGTGACGTTGAGATGTCACGTGAAGTCGTAGGGTCAAATCAAAACTGTGCGCTAAATTTGCGGGCCGTAAGTTCACCGAATTTAAACACGGTAGTGCATGTAACTGCATTCAGTAGTGTGCGCAGCTCCTTGCCTATCACCCCAAGTTCGTTTACAGAACACGCAAAGGTGGCGCCATTTTTTTTCGTGAATGCGGTATAAGGTGACGGCTCACTAAAATGGTTTCTTTGGAGTTCCAGACAATTTTCCGGTATGACCGGTCTTAGAGTAGCGCAACACTAGAATGTTTTAGTACTGTGCTATTAAAAGTGCAAAGTCTTTCAAAAAGGCTATCCCGAGTTAGATTCGGGCTCACCATTTTCTTAGCAGGTTAATCGAGCTCGTAATAAATTCTCTAGAAGTGGGGACATTCGTGATTAACACGATTCGATTTTACAATTTGTTTTTTCTAAAATCTAGAAAAAAAAAACGTCGCACCGATTTGTGAACTTTTTGAATAATTTATTTCAGCAGTCTCGTTTTATATACGCAGATGTTATATGTCTTTAGGGTGTTTCCATGTCAGATCGTACAATGTCTTTCCAGTCATATTTTTTTATATCTCTGTAAGAAATAAATCTGAAAGTCACGTTCTTGGGAGGAACATTCAGCGATATGTGACTGCAGTAGCTAAATTTTTCCCAGAGATATAAAATTGAGAATTTGGAGGCGTAGACATTGCCGAGGTTTCATTATGGTAATTTGACTAGCGGCTAATGTCACACGAAAGCGGACACGTAGTTTAAAAAAATCATTTATTTTATAGACTATTTGCCAACATGCACGCCCAATAATAAAAATTACAATGATATATTTCTATGCAAGAAAACATTACGAAACACCTACAAAAACACATTTAGAGACGCGTTCACAAATTATTTACCAGCAAACAACATTAAAAATAACCTTGTGAAATAGATAGAAATGTGCGTCTTGAAATGCAGCTTACGAATATATAGCAATATTTGTTTAGCCAGTATAGTAGTTTTGTTAATAATGCAGAAACGCAACTTACTTCTTTAAAAAGAGAAAATGCACGTAAATATTAAAAAAAGCTCAATTTTTTATTTCTATTAAATTCTCCCTAACTATTTGAAGTAACTTGAGCTAACTTGTGATGGCGAAACATAGAGTAGCATATAAGCTCCAATTGAGAAAAGCGACAAGAAACCTTCCCTCAAATTGCGCGAGCTTGCCTCCGTTATTGAGGCTTTGCCGCACAACGTCGGCTCCAACGAGGTTTTCTCTATCCGGCGAACTCTGTACAATGGTGCTGCTCTATTTCAGAGCGTCGAAAGTCGTCATAAACTAAATCCATAAAACTAGGAAGAAAAACAAAAGGTCAACCCAACACGAAATTTTAAGAACAGGTGAATTTATTCGACCAGGCCAGAACAAGAAAGGACCAGCAAAGAAGAACCTGACTTCGCAAAAAATTTCCAGCCGTGGCTTGAAAGACTAAGTCCCTATAACACTACACACGCTTCCGTCAACGAGCACCCGCAAAGATAATCTCCGTCAATATCCCGAGAACCGTCCAACTTACTAATCTCGGGGTGTTACATAATGATGTTTCCTAACTAGATCGTTTGCGTGCGTTCACTTAGCAGAAAGTCATATTGTCCCAAACTTTGTTTTTCCTTTCTGTTTCCTTGTGTTGCACACTAAGCCCTCCTCTTATTTCCTAAGTAGTGTCGGCGGACGCCCATGCTGTCGGGAGTTGTGAACAGTATAAATGGCAGGTTTATCTCGAAACTCAAGCGCGCTCAGATGGAAGGTCAACCACTTTGTAAACAAAACGAGGGAAAACTTCTTTGACATGTCATCTTCAAATGCTAATGTGAGAGTTTCTGAATGTCTCTATCCACGCTCCAAATGTTTGGTTAGCGTGGTGAAACTACAACAGCAAAGAAACGTCCTTGTGATTAGTAATTACCAACCTCTATCTGTATTCCTTGTACGTTATGTTACACGTCGATCGATATTTTAAAACGGTAAGACGATGTTCTTTGTTTTCCACCTCACAATGCTGAACACCAAGACAGCGACCCCCCCCCCCCCCCCCCCACCCCCATACTAATTCCCTCGCTTTCTTTACGCGGTGACTAAACTCCCTAGTGAGCGAGCTTAAGTTTCAAATCAATCTTCCATCCATACTGTTCGCAACTGCCGGCAGCAGTGGCGTCCGCCGACACCCCTTAGGAAATAAGAAAGGGGAAGGGTGGCTGATGAGGCAAGACAAGGACATAGAAAGCAGAAAGACAAAAAACAGAGCTTGGGACAGCGTGACCTTCTGAGAAGTGAACGCACAAAAACGAGCTGGTTATGAAACATCATTATCTAACACCTTTATATTAGGGAGTTCGGTTCTCGTAGTTTTGACGGAGATTATCCTTTCTGGTGCTGGGCTTCGGATCTCGTTGTCGGTAGTATGTCTAGTGTTGTAGGGATTTAGCCTGTCAAGCCACGTCTGGTCATATCTTCGTGACGGCAGGTTCTCTTTTCTTGATCCATTCTTGCAATGGTCTGGTCGAATAAACTCAGCTGTTCTTGAGATCTTGTGTTTTGTCGTCCGTTTTATTTATTCTTCCTAGTCCCATGGTGCTAAGTAACGACGGCTTTCTACGATCTCCAATACAGCAGCACCGTTGTACAGACGTTGTCGGTTCTGGAGAATATCTCTTTGGAGCCGACATAGTGCCGCAAAGCCCCTTAACGAATACCAGCTAGCTCAATTTGTGTGAAGGATTGTGGTCGCTTTTCTCAATTGTAGCTCATATGCTACTCAATATTTGGCCATCAAATGTTATTAAAAAGTTAAGGAGCGTTTAAAATAAATAAGAAATTGTGTTTTCTTTGAATAACGGCGCGTAATTGTGCTACTGCAAGAGAAATGACTAAATTTTTCTGTATTAATAACAAACTACATTAATGGCTAAGCAAACATTTTTATATATTCGTAAGCTTCATTTCAAAATGCATATTTTAATATATTTTGCGATGTTTGGCATAAAGTTGTTTGTTGGTGATTAATTTCTGAAAGAGTCGCTAAAACGTGATCTTTTGACGTGTTTTGTAATTCATTTAAATAGAAATAAAGAATTTTAATTTTTAATAGTTGGTCTCCATGTTGTAAATTCTTTGTGAAATGAACGATTTTGTTTATTTATCTACGCGCCTGTTTTGTTGTGAAATTGGCGGCTGTGAAGTTACCATAGTGAAATCTCTGCAATATCCTCACCTCGAGACTCTCAATTTTATATATCCTGAAAAAAAAATTTGCTCGGCATTCACATATAGCTGAATGTTCCTCCCAAGAACATGACTTTCAAATATATTTATTACAGAAATATAAAAAAATAAGACCCGGACAGTCCCAGACATGGAAACACCCTTCATTCAAACCTGATGAAGGCCAATACGTATGCTGTGGATTTAGTTCTCTACGGGTTTGTTATCAGGCCACTATCACAAAACTCATGCACCATCACCCCTTAACAGTCGGATGGGTCTACGAAGCCCGATACTTCCATTGTATTTTTGGAGTAATCTTAAAGCTACAGAAGCCGGACGCGCGATCGTGAGAATAAACGGCCTCGATAAAACAGTCTCGTGAATGTACCATGCCAAACGGCTACGTCGTACCGGTCATCTTCGCCCTAATTTCTTAAATTGGGACTTGTTTCGAAGCAGATTTAAGTCAACGAGTACGCGTCTGCTCTTTCTGTACATATTGTCAGATGCGCTATTCTTTTCCAAAAACCCACACGCTATGTGCCGACATTTCCTTCGTCTGGACTCTTCAGTTCCTTCTAGTGTTTGCATATGTCGTTTACATAAAATATGACTTACGATCGCTCACTTTTGACAGGTCTCCAGCTTATTTATTATAACTGTTGGGATCCTGCAATGCTACATACAGAAAAAGACCAAGCTAAAAATTAAACTATATATATACGTATATTAAGATTTTTTTTTGCTATTCAGTTTGGCAGAGTTCATTAGTAGATTTGCTGGAAACTTCATATATACTTAATGGCTCTTGTGCTATTTTATTACTTTGTTTAGATTTGATAATAAAATGATTGATATTATTTATTTTAGTTGCGTCATGATGGATATTGCGTAACCGTAATTTGTCAGCGAAAGTTAAAAAAAAATCTTTCCTCGTAGGTTTTTTTTTTTGTTAAAATATAATTCCTTTATCGCTCGCGGCCTACTCAATTTATTATATCAAAACTGTATATGACACTTTATAACTAAAACCGTATGCAAGGGCCAAATAAATGTGTCAATGTTATATAGTTCGCTACCTTTGCGCACATACAAACATTTCAGCATGCTAACTAGGGATGCCGCGAACCACCCTAGGTTCGAATTCGAAAGGTTTCAATATTTTCGAACCGAGCTGATGGTCGAATTCAAAAGGTTTTGATATTTTCGACCGTACGGAAGTTCGAATTTGAAAAATTCGCAACTTTCAAAAATCGTGGAGTTTTGAATTCAAAAAGTTCGAAGCTTTCATGGTTTCTAAATGTTCGGGTTCAATTATTTAGAATATTTATTTTTACTTGAAGTTTGAGAAATTCGAAGTTTTCTAACTTTCCTAACTTGAAATTTGAGACATTGGAATGTTTCGAATTTCTTTGGATCTGAAAGTCAAAAATTTCGAACGTTTCGAATTCTTATAGACATAAAGTTTGATAAATTCGAAGATTTCGAATTTCTTTCTACATAAAGTTTAAAAAGTTCGAAGGTTTCGATTCTCTTTTAGGGCTAAATTCGAAAAAAAAACTTCGAAGGTTTCGAATTTCTTTCAAGTCCAAGTGCGGAAAGTTCGAAGTCCGGTTTTCATGTTTCGCCACAGTTTCAGTTTCAAATAACGTTTTCACGCCTCACTGGTTTTCACGAAATCAGGTTTAGAAAAGTTCGTGTGTGATATTTAGACTGCGCGAAGTTGGTCAGGCGATTAAATGAGACGACGAGTGTCCCGGATGTGCTGGAATATTTGCCAGTGCAGAGTGACGTGTGACTATAGATCAGTAATTGTGACCGCCAGCCCGGTGGCGTCATTAACGTGCATCACGAAGTAGTGATCAGACGAACGCACTGTTTAACAATACTCATCCAGTTCGGAGCGGCCAGGGGCAGGCAGGTGGTTGAGGCTCAGAAAAACCTTGAAGCGATCTGGTAAACTGACTCCCTACGCCCTTGGACGCTGGTAGTATTCTGATCGAACACCGCCCGAGTGACGCTGGCATATAGTAAGTTTAGTTTGTACATGATGCAAAACTCTGAGACTGGGAATGAAATTTGAAAGAAAAAGTGTAAGAAGTGTAAAAGTGTAAAAGGAGGTTAGCAGTTATTATAAATATTAAATATGTAAAAACAATACTTGTGGAGTTAGATAGTCAAGAGAACACGGCGTTCTAGACAGCCAAGATGTACAGAGGGGGGGGGGGGGGGGGGGGGGTAAAGCGACCCTGCAGCCCTGGAATGGCGGGGATTGGTGCTTATCGTGGCTGGGCATGGGCGTCATTCCTGGCACGAACGCCACTCGCAGTCCGCAACGGAAGAAAGCGCAACAGAACGGTCGGGGGCATCGTGCGACAACCGTCAATGGCTGAAATGCCGTTGTTTGTATTGTCTTCTTTTTAATGGACGTGTTTCGCAACTGAAATTGCCCCTTTCCGCACTTGAGATACCATCATCGCCAGACACGCAATTTATTTCTTTGCCTCGCTTTTTGCATTTGATTTGTTTTTTGTCTTTGGAGATGAAAGTCAGAAGACTGAGAACCCTTTTGGGTAAACGCTCGTGACTCAAAACAACGCTGAAGCCCATCTTGCTTCAGTAAACATCTAAATAAAAGTGCAACACTGTGGAAGGCCAAGAACACCGACGTGGAGGAACGCCTGACCGAAGGAATCACGCAGCCGAAGAATACGAGGGTACATGACGGGTGAGCCTACGGGACGTGAGGCCGCACAAATAGTGTGAGACAAGAAAATGGCTTTTTTTACGACTCAGCGGTCAAATTTGGTCTAGCCTATGGGAGCGAAGTTCGATTAAGACGTCTACGGTCATAATGCACGCAATGCGCCGGACTGAAGAAATGTATTTTTTATACGAAGCCTTTGCAAGTATTTGAGAATAAAACAATCAAGGTATTTGCTAAGGCCACAAATTTGTGTAGTATGAATAAAATAAAAATATAATTTGTTTTAAATACAATATGAAAATAATGACAACGATGAATCCGCGTGGATTCATCATTTTGCTTACAAATGATGTATCTTTACTGTAAACGCATTTTCAGTGAGCTGTTATTGAATGAAAATATTTGTGCCCGTTGTGTCCTACAACACGCAGTCGGCTTTGTGATTTGTTCATATTAAAACTTGAATTGAAATATATGCAGAATTTTTATTGTGTTACCGTGTTTACTCGAGTATAACCCGCACTATTTATAAAAAAGGCCCTTGTGTCTACTTTCCCGCAAAGCACATATACAGCCAATCATCGCGTTGCGCACAAATAACATAGCGAATAACTAGATCAAGAAGATGACTCTCCATACAAATGCAACCTTCACAGATGGTATCTTTGCGCGAAGACGTTATCTCTATCCTGTAAACAGCTGGTATCATGCTGTCGATCGCGGTGATTGGCAATCCGCGTGCTCCGCGGAAAAGGGAACCCGCAGCTTTTCTTCATAAATAGTGCGGGTTATACTCCAGTAAATACTGTAACTCTTTACTCGCATTTAATTTAATTGTGTCACAGGACTTTATTTTCTGTTGGCACGTCACTTCGTTGGTTACACCGTGTGTTTCACTGAACCTGCACTTTCGCACAAAGCTCCTTAAAGGCGAGGTATAACCACACTGACCTTGAAGCTTCTGTGTTACTATCGCAATGTCATTTTAAACCAAGCGTGAGGATATAGTTAGCAGTAATGTGCAGTAGTAATGGGCAGCAGACGTCACTTTAAAAAGTGGTAAATTCATAGCGACAGTTACACCGAGCAGCTTTAGTCATCCCAAGTGTAACGAATAAAACGGGCCTTAACTCATCTCTGTTTTTCCTTATCTCTTCGTCCAAAACCCTTAACGTGTTCTGGAAATATTGAATCGAAACCGGGATTTTTTAACGTTTAAACTCATTGTCTTTTTGTGTGTGAAACTGATGGGACATGTCGACTTCCGAACGAACCCACTTCTTCCAGAAGTAGTCGCTGTCAGTAGGCAAATTGACCTCATAAACTTTGCAGTCCCAATGTTGCTTCGCGTGATCCTGCCGATACTGAAATTCACCGCGTGGTTAGCTGCTTTCTAAGAACATTGTTTCAGTTGACTAACATTCGAACATGATATTACATTCAATCAGCGGCAGGCCGTTTCATTGCAGTTACCTCGGTCGAATTTCAAAGCATTTAGTTGTGATAGGGCAGCACATTGGGCCCATTTATTGCGAAGAAAAAAAATAAAACATCGGGTGAACGAAATGAGGAGCACTCTGAGAAGTCTGGTTGCAAAACATAAATAAAATTAAATAAACTGCGAAAAAGATAACGGTTTCAAAATAATACAAAATATTAACTGCAAAAAAAAAAAACAGTTTGCAAAAAGCTTTACAAGTGAAAATAAATTAAAAAATGCTAGATCTTTCTCATGGCGTGTTTGTGTATCACGTGAGCTGCGAGCGACATAGAAAATCTGACCCTACCCTATTATCCGTCCGTTCCCGCTCTGGAACCTTGTCATCCCAATGACACCCAGCCGAGTCGACAGCTGACGCCAAACAAGCAGACGGTGGGGTTCTCCCATTTCACGGCTTCACGCTGCGGCTGTCCGAAAAACCCGCCAATCAGAGCGCGCGACGGTGACGAAAACCCGACAGCGACAGGGACGGGACCGCTGTTGTGAACCTTACGCTCTCCAACGACCCCACGAACCCGAGCGGGCGCGCGATAAAGGAATGGTGCCGCCTTGCATGCCCTCTCCAAACACGAACAAATATTCAATTCTCTTTTTTGTGGAACCGTCGTCAACATTTTTATACCACCTTTTCTGGCCTCAGGAAACAGCTGCAGCTCGAAGAATAGTTTTCTCTAAAATAGTCCCGATCTTGCATCAATGGTTTGCTCTGCGAAACGAAGATTAAAGATGACATTTGTTGTAATTAGAGAACTTGAACGTTACCTCCCGCTTTGAGTGGCACCCTGGAAAGTGAAGTGGTTCCAAAGTCGTGTTATGCCAAAAACGCCTTTTCAGGCGTGCGACTTAGCATATGTAGAAGCTATTTTTCTTTGAATCCCTGCTGTGACCTCTGTATACGGTCCTCTTATCAGTGTTAGATCTGGTGTGTATTTTATACGAGCGTACAAATAAATTCAGTCAGCTGTTGTAACAAATATAAAAGGCCCTCTAGAGAGAATCCCCCCCCCCCTTTTTGCAAATATCCGGGACCACCTCGTTAATCCACCAATAACGACCGCTTTTACATTACGTCATATTTGTGTTTGCGTGAACCTTTCAGCCCGCTTCAGTTGCAAGCTCCCGGTGAGTAGCAGCATTACCGCACTGTCAGTGACACAAAGAGAGCCAGTTAGGCTGGCTGCTTTCGACAAGCATCTGTCGAGGGCGGGTGGGGTGCCCCAGACTACGTACATGGCGGCGGGCTGGCCGCCCTATTGGCGTTTCCAATCGCCAACTGGGGGTCGTGGGCCCGCCTGCCGCGCAGTGGCCGATCTGTCGAGGTTTTGGGAAGAAGATTCCCTGAAAAGCGTGCCGTGCGTAACACGCTCTGGATTAATTCCACTCTCTCTCGTTACCCTCTAAGCAAACACTTATAGAACTATACAAAAGCGTCATTTCAAACAATTGGCCAATGTCACAAACAGCAGCTTTAATTGTAAACTCGGGTTATATGCTTTAATGCAAATTTTGCCGTAAAAAAAAAAACAGAAGGGAATGATAATCCTGCACAGACACCGAACAAAACAAAAATAAAGTCACCAGGTCGCTGCACTTCTGTGTCCGTGACAGTGTCTGCTTTTGTGTTTATTTCCTATCGGTGATCAATCCTCAGCGTACTTGCGGAGTAGACGCTGGTAAAGTTTTATTTCGTTGGACGGTACATGAAGAGAGGTTTTTATGCTTTACAGTTTTTCCATTTTAAATACGTGACAGCTGCACTAATAAGGTCTATGCCGGGGAGTTATACAGTCAGGGAGACATAATATAGGGTGCTAATTGTGGAGATCTCTGGGATAATGAACTAAAGTTTGGCATTAACTGCTTAGTCAATAAAAATGAACACAGGGTTTTGATTAAAAGCTTGCTAAGAGTCATCAAAAACCACTAAATCATTATATCTTGGAAATGTATGGATGTGTGAGGAGCTCGAAGGTGTGCTAAAGTTACCATGCATGCAACACGCGCTAGGCTGGTGATGCAAAAACACGGATAATTATCATCCACCTCTTGAAACTATCAGCTCATTTTCACTAATTAGAAAGTTAAAGAACGAATTTGAGTGAATTATCCAACTTATCGTGATGATTAGCCCTCTATAAAAATGCCCCCCTGACCGTATAGCTCACCTGCACAAAGTGTAGCAATGTAACATGCACTGCTTTAAAATAAATATACAGTCTATTATTAACACGTGCTGTATATATGCACTGCCAGCTCTTTTTGGTAACTTATTGTATATATTTTAGGGGCGAAGCTCCTTATTGTCTAGCCTTGTCCGTCCGTCCGTCCGGCGTCCGTGCTCACAAAAAAAGAAAAAAATGTTTGCGCAGTTGACAGGATTCGAACCTGTGCGGGGAGACCTCAATGGATTTCTAGTCCATGGCCTTAACCACTCGGCCACGACTGCGGGACGAGTAGGAGGCTCTGAGATGTGGTAGTAACTCAAGAGCTGGGGATGTCATGGATGAAACGTTGCATGTAGCCGCTCAACGTCTATACAGGAGAGTGCGCTGCGGTCAAATGCGTATATAATCGCGTTAAACCTTACATGCATTGCTCTGTATTTCACCGACCATAAAGCAGTAATAATGAAGTCGAAACGCAACCCTGAACTCAGCACTACCTATGAGCAATAAAAACAAAATCAGCCCCATCAACACTACCTATGAACAATAAAATCAGTATCATCAGCACCACCAGACCTTCGCCCCAATCAACATCATTCACCACGTGGAGATGCGGTAATTTTTGTTTCTCACAACACTTCCATAGAAAGTGCAACGTTCATCCTTAGAAATCAAAAGCGCAAACACTAGGGAAAAGAGAGGACAGGAAAGAGCGCTTACTCCAACCGGGTGTTTAATGCATTCCCCAAGGAAGACATACAAGAAGAAACTGGACGTGTGAAGGTAGAAATGGGCAGAAAATTAATGTTACAGATTATATATGCATCGAAGAAATTAAAATTAAGTGTGATTTTATTCCTTTACAGTAGCAAAGAGAAAAAAGAGAAAAAGAGAGCGCGATAAAAATAAAAAAAAAAAACTTCGAAGTAAAAACAAAAGCAACTCAGGTCAAATGTGAAGTTAGAAAACATCAAAGCGACACGGGTTAAGAAAAAAGGTTGAGGTAACCCATCTCTTTCTCAGACAACGCTATTGATGGTGTGCTAATGCAAGCCACCTCTTTCTCAGAAAACGCTATTGATGCTTCTTATGTTTTCTAACTTCATCTTTGACTGAGTTTCTTTGGTTTATACTTCAAATTTTGTTTTTTATCGCATTCTTTGCTAGTGTAAAGGGGTGAAGTCATATTTAATTTAAAAAAAAAAATAGGTTTGCTCTGTATGTTTATACAGCCTTGACGGAGATACGCCACGACGGGTAATCGGTCTCTAAGCTGTAGATGAGAAATTTAGCCAGTGCAGTACAACCACTAACCTGGGATTTTTAAATTGCATCACACAGTAGTGATTACGCGAACGCGTGCCGGTACGAAACTCATCCAGAAACTGGCGGGGGCGGTGGGGAATCGAACCCAGGAGGTTCCCACCGCAAGCTTTCGCTCCACGCTCCGGGCTCAGACGCGTTAGCCGACTCGGCCACTCCCTCCCCCTATTCACTTTAATTTTTTTTAATGCATCTATAATCTATAACATTAATTTTCCTCCTCTTTCTACTTTCACACGTCCAGTTTCTTCTTTTATGTCTTTCTCGGGGAATGCATTAAACACCCAGTTCGAATACGCGCTCTGTCCTGTCCTCTCTTCTTTTCCTTGGTGTTTGCACTTTTGATATTTAACAATGTATAGCAAACTAGCCCAACAGTTAATTTTGATTCGACGTTTATCGCCTGTAGTTCCTGTGGAGAAGTTCCGTAAACGTTTTCGAGTACTTCGTAATTGCAGCCCTCCCAACGCAGAGGTGTGAACACAAGAACTAGCAAGTTTAGATTTGAACGTGTTAAAACAAAATTTTGAAGAAAAAAAAAAAAAAAACTCGGCGAAAACATGTCTGTTTGATTTTCTCGTTATAACTACGAGGGCACAATTTTGTGGGGTGTTGACGTTCGTATCGCTTTGACGTGGTCATATTTGAAGCTTGAATGCAAAGTTTATTCGGCGCGTACAATGCTCAGTTTTTAAAATTTTCAACTCTTCTATGCTGGAATGTTAATTACGCACATCAGCTCCAAATATATAAGACAAAAAGCTTTGGGAGTCTAAGCCACTTTGAAAAAACGGGCTCCTTTCGAATGCCCCGGCAAATCCAGATTATGCAGATATTAGACGGTATGAAGTATCAAGGCGTAAAGTTAACTTCAAATGTGCTGCCTCAGCTACGTTTCACTAATACTAAGACTAATAATAATAATAACAATAACAATGGCAACAACATTAATAATAATAATAATAATACTAGTCATAATAATAATAATAATAATAATAATAATAATAATAATAATAATAATAATAATAATAATAATAATTTATTTCTCATCAAAGTGATGAAGGGGAGGCCGGAGAAAAAAGCCAAAAGAAAGAGCTTGAAGGACCTCCGGCCCCCTACCATGGCAAAACAAACAGCAGCAAGAAAAACAAAAAGGAAATCTGCGCTGGCTTTGGCAGTGCTTTCTTTCTCCCAGTATCATCTGAGACGCTGTCTCTAGCATGTCGGCCCTGCTCCTCTCGGCGCCGAGGAACTTGGCGCCGCCTGAAGCATATCCACCGTCGGCGGCCGCAACCTCGGCAGGAGCGAAACGTGGCCCACCACGTTAATACACCGTAGACTAAATAAGGGAGCGGAAGAACGACATTCATGCTTTCGCATTCACAACTGATCATAAGTATTTAAATGTCTAAGGAATGTTTTTAAAGTTTGGAGTCGAACACAAGTATGAACGCGTTACAACTTAAACATCCGTGGAAGTTTTTGTTTCCAGTGTACAAACTTTGGACACGTGAACGCTTTACTAAAGAAGTTGTGGTTCAATATTCAGATAAATATAATAATATAAACTAACTTTAGATTACATTGAACACCTGTACTTCTAAAATTGTTTTTGTGCTATGTTTGTATAGTGATAGTGCCGTTTCAACAAAAACGGCATCCAGGGCCACATTATTTCTTCTTGCTTCTTTTTTTTTTCTTTGTTTATTCATTCTTTTTTCCGATTGACCGGGAGGTGGGCAGATACTAAAGGCGTGATGCCTAACGAGGTCTCTGTCCCCTTTACAGTTCTAACACAGCAGTGTAGGGTACATAGCTTTTTGGACGCGAAAAATAGAGAAAAGACGCTATAAAGTCCTATACAACTCAGAAAAACACAAAAAACAGGATCAGTCAAATATCACACGATGGTTTTTCAGCAAAAAATGAAGAGATCAAATTGGTCAGAAACATTTCTAACACATCCAAAGCAAAATGTGGATAATGACTTATTATGTATAAACTACATACATATCAGAACACAAGGTCACTGTCCACAAGAAGTGGATTTACTCTTTTTTTTTTAATTGGAGTATATTGCAATTAAAATCTACAGGATCTTCTGTATTGCTCAGAATTTTGGCGACTTGGAAGTTTGTTGTTTGCCTTCCATAATTGGTACGCATTTTCGGAGGTCGTCTGATTCTATGTCTAAGTGTGTGATAGGTTGAGGTCTCTAGCAGAATCGCGAAGATTTTTTTCTTTTGTATGTGTTATATGTAACAATATGAAATCGTAAATTTTATTTACTTTAAGTAGGCCCTATTTTATAAATAGCGGTTCAGTTGGGAGAACTTGAGGCTTACCTTTATAATTTTCAAATAGTCGTAGAATGTTTTTTTAAAGATCATCAACCTACTGTAATTTGTTGTCGATGCATTGCCCCATTCTAAAATGCAATACCATAGTTTGGTGTAAAATAATGCGTAATATATTTCTTATTTTTTAGGCATACGGGTAAGAGATTTCTCATCTTATAAATACATCCAATGGCTCGGGATAGCTCTGAGATCAGCCTATTTATGTGCGTTTTCCAACTTAACACTCGATTGAACCACACACCAAGAAATGTTTGTTCTGTGACCTACTAAATGATTTCATTTTCGAAATATATTGTCACCTTAGTGCTGTTGCAACTTTTTGGGAGTGAAAATTGTATCGTTTGTTAGTTAGTGAATAATCAAAATACACTCAAAGAAGTAACTTTTATACTTGTGGTAACTCTAGTTGTTAGTGCAAACTCATAGATCAAAAAGTCAATATAAGTAAATAGCAAATAAAAAATGTGCCGGCTTTATGAGTGTTACAGACCGTTCGTCAAGTTTTGCGGCTTTTAACACACGAGGAACTAAGAATTTAGCGCAATAAGGGCAAAGAATACAACACTTCACACCGCGCAACATATTTTAGTCGATCTGAGCATTACACGAATTGCAGAGCATAATATATTCTTGATAACGTTAATTCTCCAAATGACTACTTTTTGCAAACTAGTATATTTGAAAACACGTAATTTTCAGTTCTAAAAAAAACATTCTAAAATGTTTACTTAAAAAAATGATTTAAAATAATTATTTTGAAGCACATCCTACTTTTACACGCTAGAAGCATACGTCATACAGAAATCCTCCAACCTAGTTTTTGGCATATGGAGGCTGACGGTGCAGCTAATTGCAGACCTTGAGCTGCTGAACAACAACGAAATGTGTTAAAAAAAAAAAAACATTTATATTTTTCTTGCTTTTTTTAATGAAACTGCGTATTAACTTTAATTACACTGACGACACCCGGCGTTTGTGCCTTTAGAGGCTTATATATAAAGCTGGATCGTATAGTACAGGAATACGCACGAGTCAAGAGAATCCAGCGCAACTTCGACTAGGTGAGCTATTATTTTTTTTCTCGCTTTTCTTCATCTAAAAGAAGACGAGCGACACTGGGAAAATATTTTTGAACAGAGATAATATTAAGATAATACAATTTTTATAGAAAAACGTCTCATAAGTGTTGAAAGGGTAATCACTATTCGTATGGGCGAAATCTAAAACTGATTTCAATTGTAGCCTAAATAGTTTGACTAAATAGTGAACGTTTCTTTTCCAACATATATAAAAATGACACTTCGATAAAGTTATAAAGTTTTGCAAATTGACTTTTTAATTAAATTTTTATATATGCCTTGTTTCCTCGTGCTGCTGTCAGAATTTTAATATTTCTTTTTAATATTTATTCTGGTCACGCGTTTTGCAATGTTCTTCTAGTGCCGCTGTTTCTTTCTTTATTAGCATTTATATCTTTTGAAAGAGAAAGAAGAGCTTGTGCTTGCGCGGGCCACTGTGCGCGCGTGGAATTTATAGTAAACCTTTGGTTGTTAGTCAGCGTATGTCCTGTGTCCTTCTTCTAATTTGTGTCCTGTCCCTTTTGCGCTGTTTCTTATATGACCTTTCAAACCATCGGCATATGGAATGTAAGAGCTATAGTCGGTTTAAATTACAATCTGTTTGTTAAAATGAAGAAACAATTTTTTATGTAAAATAATTAGTCACTGATCGTTAAGGAAAGGCCGAGTGTGGTAA
Source organism: Ixodes persulcatus (assembly GCA_013358835.2). NCBI lineage: Eukaryota > Metazoa > Arthropoda > Arachnida > Ixodida > Ixodidae > Ixodes > Ixodes persulcatus. Next base: position 125,402 of record JABSTQ010008546.1, on the reverse strand, counting down.
GAACCGTGGATCAGCGAATGAAATTGCGTCGACATCAAATGAATATATTATAAAATGAATTAAGAATTAAGAAGATCATGATAATAGCTCACATTCGGCGTTTCTAGACGCTCAGTGACAATATTACGAATAACTAAAAATATTAATTAAATGTACTGCAATCAAGTTAATTTTCGCAATTTCGCAACTTGAATAATACCGAGAAAAGTGAAGTTCCCGAAAATATGTTTTCTTACGGAAATACATGGCAGACACCCTCATCGTGAAGTTCTGTGCACGCGAAGAATTTCCGAAATTCACACTTCGCCGAATTCGCAAAATAGTGAGCCCGCGAAAATTAAGTCGTTTACAATATATAAAAATTCTTTATATTTTACGATGCACTGTCGTGACCTCCCCAGAATCTGAGATTTTAAATATCCTGACCAACTATCACCAGCTTGCCTGCACACTCACTGTCTTTTCATTAGGGTTAATTCACTAACAAATCGTTTTCACATTGTTCTTTATTAGCTGAAATATTTACTTGATTTCTGCGCACATCGTATGCAACCGCTGGCATGAATAATGGTGTAGTTTTTATGTCTGTATGAGCTCTGTTCCGTACTGTAATTTTCGAACACGAATTGTTATGTTGGTTTACTGTTTTTCTTTTACAATGTAAATAGAAATCTTCCTGTTTAGTCCCCTTTTGGGTTTGCAGTATTGTGAGATACAATAAACGAACCCATACGTTGCTTATTTCTTACTTATTTATACATTGTTTTATTCTTTTTCAGTCTAATCTACGCTTCAAAATGTTTCGTTGGGTAAATTTCCTGCTGAACATTATAGGTAAAAATGTGATTTTCTATTTTGATAATGAAACGCATAATTTATCAAAATAGGGTGTCTGATATTTTAATAATTTCAAATGTTATTATATTTCAGTAGCTATAAAATAAAAAAGGCGCTGCATTTAACGAAACAAGAACGTCAAGTTTATATAGCTTATATCAAGTAGTTGTTAGGAATCTCATAATTTCCTTCCCCTTGGTACTCAAAGTAGACGCTTGAATACAGGCACTTTTCTTGAGCTTCTGATAGCATGCTAGACACTGCAGTAGCGAGGGTAGAACTTTTGTTTTCATTTATAAGTGTCCTTCTTAGATAGCACTAGATAATGTAAAGAGAAACTCAATGAAAGGGTTCATTGCGCATTGGTTGTCTTCACACCTGAGTGTTTAGAAACAATGCAAAAATGATCATCCGTATCCTGGGATACTTCGTAACATGCATATAATGCTACTTTACTGTTTAAATAAAAAATAAACAAAACACCGAGCGTAACAGATGTGCTTCTGCCGTATGGCTTACGCCTGGTAGGATTTTTTTTTTGTCCTCAATATAAAGACAGGAGAAAATAACGACAGTCAGTATATTGGTATATTTATTAGAAACTGTTTTCTATTTTGAGGCCAGATGTTTCTTCTAGCAGAATTTGGAAACACTTGCTCTATTGATCTGATCATTCCTGGCTATCGGGGTTTTGAATGTCAACAATTTCCACGTTTTTTTTTGTTTGGTTCTCAAAACGTATGGAGACTTACTCCTTTTTACATGTCGCACGTTAATAGCATAATTGTATGCACGCCTTTTTCCCCAATTCCTATACAAAGGAAACTAATATCCTTGAAACTTAAAATGAACGCAAGCAGGTACTAAACTCACCTCTCTAATTTCATCAATGGGTGATCCCGCAGTGTAATGTAAGAACAAGACCAGTAATGAAAAATGTCAGATAGATTCCGGATGTGAAATACGGTATGCATAATATACAAATTATATGTGACATGGCTTTTTTTTTCTCGGAAGATTTGGCGATTTGGTTTGTAGTGTTGGATCTAGTTCCCCTCAGGTTTTTTGACAAAATTGACCTACGTGCTTCAAGGTCTTTAGATTGAAGCCGGCCTCTCGGCTCAGGTGATTCAGTTAGGGGTAATTCAACGTTAGAAAAAAAAAACTGGATTCGTCAAAGAATACCCGAATACGTAATGTAAACTTACTGGGAGCTTTGACATCGCAAATCGAAAGTATGTCAAGATGGTGCTACATTCAGAGTCAAATACTGGCGCGAATAAATTTCTCGCGACAAGACTTTTATTGCTACCAACAACACCGAGAACAATCTGTAAAACCACAATAAAAGAAACATGCACACGTGATTTGTTTTAGAAATTCACAAGTTTATTATGCCATGATTACGCCACGCACAAACCCAATACCTCATATAAGTACGCAAACATCATACTTAAGTGTAAAAAAATAATAAAACTACAAAATACAATTACACTGCTGCGTGCTGAAGAAATTGCAAGGCAGGGGTATAAACATCACGGTGATTGTAGACCAACTGACAGAAAGAGAAATAACGTCATTTGCCAAGATCTTCGGGCCTGTACAATGCGGACTCGATATTAAAACAGCGAATTTCAAAACTGTAATCCGAGATTGCGGGTATACAGCACAGTAAAAAGCGAAGTGGCTAGAAATGCGCAAGGACGTGGGCACAGATACATCATACACAGTAGTGACCCGAACCTCGATGGGCTTGCTTCAAACGGGAAGTCGTCAACGCATCTCAGCCTAATGCAGATCCCACCACTCCACAAAAAACGCCTATGCCGCGCCGGCCGCATTTTGCAGTAAACCATGACGTAACTCGCGATGACCGCGTTCAGAATACCCAAACAGCCACGCAAACTATACTAATCAAAGCTGACGCAAATCAAGATTATAAGCGCAATTTTACGGCCATTAAATTGCATACCATTTTTTCTTTGTTGGTATACAGTGACAGGACAAAGGGACTTTGCTAGAACTATTTTGGGTATGGCAGATATGCCTAACCACTGATTTGAAGAAGTTAGCATACCCGACCTGTGATAAGGAGCCCGAATGCCTATTCAGAGAAGCTTGTGGAGTAATTCAACGGTGTCGCTTCAGGCACTATGTTTGGAGCGTTTTCGTGGACATAACAATGCTTGTTTTACGGGAAGAGAGATAGGATTTTCTTACGCTCTATCGGGTAAGAAAAATCTGGTTCCTGTTAAATGCTTGTGCGTGAATCACTCACGCGTGTTTACCTAGGCCTAGGGTCTCCCTCCTGTCTATGCCCCCTGTAAACAACTCATGTCACAACCATGAAAAATGAAGCTATCAGAGTGCCAGAATAATCTCTGCTGACTTACTCCCCAAGCATTTCGGAATATGCAACATGGAGTTCGAATCGCCGGCGCGACCGAAGTGAAGTTCCGGTCGCGCCGATAAATTCTAACCTTTATTCCTGGTTGATTGCGCAGTTCCTGCATCCACATATTTTGGATAATAAATTGAGGTGATGCGCATCACAATGTATAGATTGTGTATGTCCGGTACTAATGTGCTCACTCACGCACTTCTTTCCACAGTGCTTGTCGCTCTCCTTCAACTGGTGAACGCCCTTATCGAGGGAGGCTCAGGAGAGGGAGGGCTTATGGCTTCCATCAAGAACGCCATCACCATGATAATGGAATATGTTAAGAAAATGTTCAGTGGAGAAGGTTTCGGAGCCTTTATGAAGAAGGCTGCTGAAGCCTAATCATCCCGCATCTGTACATGCAGATGGAAATAAAATGATCTGACTTGATTTTATCACTGTCACCGATCATTACTTCACCTGAGGCTACTCTATAGTTCAACTAACAACAACTCAATAATAAAGGTATCCCCCCCCAAAAAAATAACATCGTCACTCTAAATCAGTGGCATTTTAAATAAAATGACACAAACTGACGTTCTTTTATAATGCCTACAATTCGGCCAACTGATCATTCTGAAACCCCAGGACTCCGCAAAGCTGTCGGAAACACCTTTGAAATCGTGTGTGAAGCATCTTTCAAGACATTTATTTAGTGCATTTCTCTTAATCGTCACGCCTTTCACTAGAGCAGTGGTTCTTAAATAGGGGGTCCGTGGACCTTTTGGATCTTTGAAGTTAATTTTAGGTTCCGCGAGGCTCTCAATTGTCAATCAACCCGAGTAAGAACAATTTCTTTATTAATGACGGCATTGCCACAAAGCTAGATAGAGCAAACCATTCATTATCAGGGGGTACATGGTTGATTATTCTCCATTTGAGGGCTTGAAAAGTGGTTTGCACCCATGTATTGTTCTTTTTTAACCTACAATTATCATTTTTTATTGCAATTGCCCATTGCTCCGCCCCTTCCCTCCTAGGTGTAGGTTTTTTTTCATCGGCTAGTGTGAGAAAAAGTCCCCGGAACATGAGTGGTTGAGAGAGGTTCGAGTGGCCGTAGCGAAGTATTTCAAAAATAAAATAATTTCTCAATCAATCAGTCAACCAGTTCAACTACCAACAATGGCGATTGTAGTTAAGGTAAATTTCTTTGTCACGAACTGCAATTTTTTCAAAGGGCAAATAATACCCCAGGGCTCTGCCTTGGGGCCATTGCTGTTCTTAATGTATATAAAAGACATAGTACATGAGACTCCATCAGACATTCATATAAGGCTCTTCGCCGATGATTGTATTATTCATTCAGCTGTTAATTCAACCGATCGACGCACTTCACTAAATAAATATCTTAAACACATTAAAGAATGGTGTGACAAATAGAACATGAAAATAAACTACACAAAGTCCGTGTATTGCCATATCACTAAGAAACAAAGCATTCTGCAACTTAAATACTGCATTGGAGACATAGGATTGAGCAATGTAGAGCACTTTAAGTACATTTGTGTCACGTTTTTTAAAGACCTAACCTGGACAAAGCATATCGACACCGTCTGCACGTCGGCATATTAAAAGCTTTGTACTTTGAGACACAAATTCAAACATACAATGAGAGAGGTCAAAACGGTTGCTTATAAGACATACATTAGGCCCATCTTGGAATATGGTAGTGTCGTCTGGGATCCTTATACAAAAAATACATCGATGTGCTAGAACGGCCCAGCCGACAAGCTGCCCGTTTTATTCACTCTAACTACAGAGAGACAGCATCCCCAAAGGAAATGCTCAGATCTAGTAATATAGAACCCCTGCACATAAGGAGAGAAGTCGCACGTCTGAAATTGCTTTATTAATGATCAACGACTAACTAAATTTAAACCCAAATAAATACGTTCTCCACTCAAGCTCAAAACGATAAAGTAGACTGAATCATACAAAAACATGCCAAACTTATAAAAGCTGAATATAAACCTTTAAACAGTTTTTTTTTTTTTGGTAAAACCTCTTGAGGCTTAGAATTCATTGCCCAATAATGTTGTAAATTTGGGAACCGCGTCCTTCTTTAAAGATTTCATTGCAAAGTTATTAACAGAATAAGAGCTTCAATTGATGACCTTTAAGTGTGCAATTTGTAATAATTATGTACGTTAATTTGTTCAATATGTTTATTTGTTTAGAGGGCCAAAGTTAGGCCTTGTTGTCATCGCTTGTTCAGCAGCAGCGTCTGCTAAATTTCACATTTCGTATGCTTTCATTTTTTATGTGTCATCACAACGATAGATACTCTCCCTGCGATAGCACTCAAGAGAGGAATGACAGTATTTTTAAATAAATAAATAAATAAAAATCAGAGCAAACGAAATAAGTAATATGTGGTGAAGGGCATCCACAGCAGCATCCACGTACATTAGTAAACCAAAGTTCACGGAACGTTGTGAGGCACTGCGTCACGTGATTGCCGTGACTCGTACCTGTACATTTTTTAACCATTGTGTTATACACTGCTATTTAATGCGTATGAAGCAGCGGTCTCAAACACGCGGCCTGCGGGCCGCATCTGTCCCGCGACTCGCTGGCACGCGGACCGCAGGCGACCAGCTACGATTCCCGGTTCCCATGTCTCCAGCGCTAGAAATGGCATGCTCCAGGGTGAACGCATCTCGCCTATTCATTTTCGCTCGAAAAAAAGCTCTGCTTCTTTAACTTTTTCACATAGATTATACTTATCTCTGTTTATTTGCCCTTTGTTTAGCTTTATTTTTGGCTTCCCATCTTTTTGAAATGTATAACATTTCCGCTAATAGGCTGCAAGTTCGAGCTATTCGTTGAAGAATGCATTTCGGCTGAGTGAATCCTCGACCAGCACAAGCAACTGCCAAAGATAAAGCTACGAGCTCGAAATTCTTGCCTAAAAAATTGTATCCCCATTAAAAGAAAAATATTTGTTCAGAGACGTGTAATAAAAAAAAGACGTCAGGAAAGCAAAAACAGTAAAATTAACTGATTGTTTTTAGAGACATGTTGAGCTTGATAAAGTCCTGAGTGAATTGAGCAAGGGAAATGAGAGTGTACTTGCTTTTTTGTTCTACTAAATTTCCCAGCACGTTGGCGGGTCGGTGTCATTTTAATTCTTGCCATCACATCAGGTCACTGCTCAAAGTAGTCATGTAAACAAATCAAATCTAGAGATGTCACTGGCAAAACTATGAGTTTACAACAAAGCATAGAGCACGAGGTCTCTTCTTTTTAAAATGTTGAACACCCCTCCCTCCTCGTTCCCGTCCTTTGGTGAATGAAAGCGCTTGGTGAATGAAAACTTGGGGCACGTGAGCTTTTCGTCACGTCTATATTCAACGGCAGAATGAACGAACGAGCGCTCCCAACCAGAGTAAACTGCGTAGATGCGATCATAGCTGCTGATTTGCTATTGACGGCATTCTCACCAAGATGTCGAGCTTGAACGCTTCTATTTCACGCTTATTGTTTTCGATATTGTGACGTCGCGGTCCACTGATTGGTCGACGCCGGAGGGAATATTCGGCGCTGGCGGCGGCACTGCTCCGCCCATTGGTCAAACTCTCCTAATATACGTCTCTGTCCCAGACAATGCAATCCTGTGAGCATATCAAGTGACACGTGCCTCGCTCGTCGCAGCGAACATCGCTGGTCTCACATAACGTTCAGAAAGCATGGAAAGTCTTAGATGGCTTGTAGCACCTTCTGCACTTCATAGTAAAGTAAAACAGAGTACAGTATGGTTCCAAACATGGCTTATAAGACCTCACTCAAAATCACGCTTTCCCATTTCGGAAGTGCGCTCAGAGTGGTGCTTTCCGTGGCCTTTTCCTCCGACAACAAATGCCCGTTCTGAGGCTACCGTCAATCAAACAACACAGAAGTAAGCCAGTAGAGCAAATTAGCCACTTCACTATCGGTTACTGCATGCCAGAAGCTGACGAATGAAGTTGAAGTCTACCGGCCACTTCTCGGGACGCTGGGAAAATCGTTCCGCCGCAATGAAGACATCGCATAGAAAAAAAATGAAGGACGTTTACAACTTCCTGTAATTGCGAATTAAAGCGCAGCTCTTGGGGAGGAAGAGGGGAGAGTACGTAGACGAGAGTATGCCCCTCCTCCTCCTCTGTACAATATTCCCGTTCCTCTCCACCCCTCCTCCTCTCCTTCTCCACCTACCCTCCTCCTCCCTCTCGCCCTCCTCCATCCTCCTCCTCCCTCCTCCTCTCATTATCCTCCCCTCCCTTCCTCCTCCCCTTTTCTTCCCCCTCCCTCCCTCCTCCTTCGTGACGCCTAGTGACCCTCGTGACGTCACTCGTGAAGCCCTCGTGAAGGTCGTGATCTTCGTCGTGACCTTCGCGAGTGACCTTCGTGACGTCACTCACGACCCTAGCGACCCTCGTGACGTCACTCTTGACGTCACATGTGAAATCACGTGTTACGTCTTTATGGGAAGCGTCCCATAATGCAACACACGGTCACGCCGCCGGCGACGGTGACGCCGCTTAAGCCGGAAGCCGGCGCCTAAGAGCTGTTCTCTGAAAATGGCTAGTGTCGTAGTGGTTTTTGCCAAGGAGTCAATTAAAGTAAATTAACAATATACGGTATAATTAGGCAAATGATTACACTTGAGTATTCAACGTTTTAATTAGTATAAATAAAGTAAAAGGAGCGATCATAAGATTGTCGTGATTCGCCACTGTCAATGATGAAATCCAACTTTAAGAGTTCAAAACTTTGTTTCAAATGTTTCAAAGTGGTAAATGGAAATTATATATCATTGACAAGGGCGGCTAGCAGATATCTGCACGCTGTTTATATTACAATTACGCCAAACTGTGATATCGCCAAACGCGTAAAAGTTAGTGCAGCTTTTTTTCTTATTTATTTTACTGAGAATATTAAAGATCAAGTTATTTTATACTGGTTTTGAATATTTCAACATTCAAATTAGAAGGGCGCTCTGGACAAACAAAACATATGTCTTAAATAAGTAAATTTTTCGTTTTCAGCAAATAAAAAAAAAAAGATATTTAGCATACGTTTTTACTGTAAAGGGTTTTATTCGTCTGCATTTCATTTTGTAACATGATAATTTACTAGAGAAACAACAATCATGCGACTTGGTTTAAATTTAGAATTGCGTAAATACATTTTATCGGAACGTCACGATGATAAAATCTTGAGCATTATCATTTACTCATGATTTGGAGAGTTTTATTATTATATACAAGCTATGTTGACAAGATTCAACAAGAATTGTGAAGGGAATCCGCATGTCGCACATGCTTTTGCATACTACTGACTTTCAGTTTTTTTTTTTCAGCAAAGTCCCTATTTAACGTTTGCTAATCTTGCAGCCACGTGGCACATCAAAGTAAGCCCCCCTTCCCCCCCCCCCCCCCCCTCCCCAAGGCCCGCCATGAGATCACGCATCCCATCCGTCCTTTCTTTTTGCCGTTAAACAATAACAGCTGCAACATAAATTTGTACATATTATTTATTTTATTCATTACTTGAATGTGTCTATATGCTGCAGACCTATCTAAAATAAAGCCTAAAGTGAAACGTTTACGTTGAAGGCTTCGTAAAGGCAATTTTAACATAACGACAGAAAAACACACACACACTCAAACACACACACATATATAAATATATATATATATATATAGAAGTATATATAAATATATATATATATATATATATATATATATATATATATATATATATATATATATATATATATATATATATAGTGTTGCGTTGTTCTGGGACCAAGCAAGGAGACGTCCGTTTACGGTTCGGCTTTTTAATTCGAAACTGACCGCCACCGGCGCGAGCTGGTGGCTCGTGCCCGTGGCGCCGAGACAGCCCGTCGTTTTCTTCCTCGTAGCAATATATATATATATATATATATATAGTTATTTATTTATTTATTTATATATATATATATATATATATATATTTCGTTTTTTTTATGATTCTGGCAATGTGTTCAAACTTTGTATATAGTTAAATGAAGCTCTTTATTTCCGTTAAAATAAACCGACAAAGTGGGAACTGACGTTCGGCTTTTCCCTCGTACAACCTCTCTTAAAACGAAGGGTCGTCAATAATGAACCGTCAATTTCGGTAGAAGTGAGTGGTCATGAGCGTAGATGGCGCGGTGAGCTGTAGCGCCGCTTTGTGGTTAGAGAGCGTTGTAGCGTGTAGCGATTACGAGTAACCTGGACATTCGTGCTTTGTACGCCGCTTGCCAAGGTACACCTTGAGATGGTTGCCACGCTTCACACGAAGCACGGATGATCCGGTGACTCTCGGCCGTTTGTCGACGCAACACAGTTAAACGCACTCAAACGCAACTGTGTGTATGCACCTATAAGTTGTCGACATCGATTATTGTCAATCCGGTTGCCATCGGCGCTATTGCATTAGGAAGAACAATAAATGTTGCGTAGCAGGTGAGACAGAATACCTTGACGGGCTAAACGAGGATGCCTTCAGCTTCACTAACCCAGTACATGACACAAGTATGGTACTGCTCGAGGAGGCTCAGTGTGAAAGCGACGGAATGTACTGCTCGCGCAGGGGCTTTTACGAATGTCCTCGTTCACCATATTCGCACACAACTCCTCAGTACACCACAGGCACAGAAAGGTCCCGTTGCATTAAAAACTGGATAGCGCGCATAAACCATCGGTGCATGCTAGCTAGATGAAGTCTGATAGAAGCTTTTTGACATGGACGCGGAGGAGTACCGAAAACTGCAGCGTGTCAGCCCGGAACAGTTCCTACAGCTTCCTTCACGCGTGGAACCAAAAATCGCGCGACGAAACAAAACAAAAAAAGCAATCATGCGCCATTTCTTGTTTTTCTCATAAGAAAAGGACCATATCTTGTGGCCACACAACACTTTTTAAGTACGGCAATCGGCTAAAGAAAAAAAAAACGAAGTTTGTTTTTTGCCAATTGACGATAGAAAACAAAGACGAGCAGATTCAGGTCACTTACAACCGATTGCCTGACGAGCCTACATTGATGTCGCGTGGCCTACGAGACTTTAAGTTAAATTCTTTCGGAGTGTCTGGCATCTCTGACATCGGTCCCGTGGTGTGATTTTCTCTGGATCCTTTAAATTATGTTTGTGCGGCGCGGCAAGCGCGAATCTTTGGGCTAAATCTTTGTCTACATTACCTAGAAGACTCCCCTTAACATCCATTTTTCAATCGTTTAACTGAAGTCCGAAATCGTTAAAAGGTTCTTTTAAGACAGGGTCTAAATTCACATCATTGAAAGTATTCTATCTAAATCTAAGGACATTGAAAACTGAAGAAACATAGGGATCGGCGGATCATTATATACAAACCTCTTTCTTCTTGAGTGTTCGGCGTTATTTTCAGCTAATGCTGCAGCCTTATCAGCTTGGGAGTATTAATGATTTCAAACAAGCCTGCGTTTCCCACAACGGGTGTGGTCACAGCGCGTGCGCAGAAGCCAGATATGCCCGAGGCGATGCATATGTGCATGCGCAGTGCCGACAGCAGCGCCACCGCAGTGGCGTGACGTCAGAGATTAGAGTTGGTGTATAGCTATCTGTGACTGCATAAGAACATTTTAATGGTAATCAAGCAATTTCTCGCTTCGAACGAAGGAGGTTTTTTTACGCAGATCTGAAGCCTTGTAGTAAAGAAACGTGGATCTTCAGATGAGAGCCCTTATTTAATCGCTTCTATTAGTTTGTGGCAGAACAGACTAAATAATACAATTTTAAAAATAGATCGCCGAGGGAAATTTGGAGAAAACGCAGGGGTGATTATCTATTAATACGATATCATTGATCGTTGTACACCGCCAAATTTAACAGAAAACTAAATTGGGGCAGAGGCTATGACGTCAATTTTTTTGCTAAACCTAGTGCCGAAACTCCCCGCTACATTGTGCGTTGTCCGTAAGGACGATGCTAAATCCTTGTCGCTCTCAAGACCACCCTAGAGGTCGTCTTTGTGGTCGCCCTAGACGTCGTTCTTAACGTTGTCCTCTAGGACGTCGACCTCAACGTTGCCCTAAATGCCGTCCTTGGCATCGTCCTAGCGGAGGACGTCAAGGACGACATCTAGAACGACATCTAGGGCGACCTAAAGGACGACTTCTAGGAGGACCTCAAGGACGACGTTAAGGGCGACGTTGAGGAGGACGTCTGGGAAAACATCTAGGACAACCTCTAGTATAATCTCAAGGACGACGCCTGGGACGACGTCATGGTCGTCAGGGCCTTCTATGAAGGTGCGAATGCGAATGTGAACAAACCAGTTAGTTGCGCCTTTCGTGCGTGAGTCTCGTTCTTCTTCGTCCTAGATTGTAAACTTTAGCAGTGCAGAATAAAAAATAAGAAAACTTATGCTACGTATACGCGGCTGCCCGTATGTGAGTGACACCCTTTAGTATTACCATTGCTTTCATGGAAGGTCATTCCAAATCCATATGGAAGTGACCACTTTCCACTAAATTTAGAGTTTAACCATTCCCACGCCACCCTTTCATCGCGTTCACTTCGGTGGAAGTTTGAAAAATCTGACTGGGCACGTTTTAAGCAGTCATCTCTTTTAGCTGTTTCATCGCTACATCAACTCTCTATCGATGAAGCAACAGACTATCTTTCAAAGCATATCCTGGAAGCAGCGACGATTGCCGTACCGATGACATCCACCCATCTTCCGAATAGGTCAAAGCCGTGGTGGAACGAAGACTGCCGAGAGGCTAAAAAGAAACAAAACAAACCGTGGGGCATTTTTAGGCAATATCCTATACAGACCAACCTTATTCATTTCAAAACAATGAGGGCACAGCGTGGTATATTCAAAGTCACGCTAAACGGCAAAGTTTTAAAGGGTATGCTTCCTCCTATAGTAGTGCATTCTGAAAGAAGGTTGGAACCGAGTGCCTAAAATCTATGCTTCCAACCGGACATTTTCTGTCCCACTCTTAAGTTAAATTGGAATATTCCCTACGAGTATGGAAGAACAGGCAGACATCCTAGTTGTGCACTTCGAGTTTGTATCGAGTTGTGAACATTATACCCAAACTTTCCAGCGATACAAGTTACAGGCAGAAAAAAATTCTGTGATCACATCCGGGGCTGTGAGAGAACCATATAATGCTTCCTTCACACTACGTAAACTTCAAATGGCGCTTTTTTCATTCAAGCAGTCTGCCCCTGGAACAGATAGGATTCATTATAAGCTGCTTGAGCATCTTCATCCATCCAGCCTGGAACTTATGTTGCACCTTTTTAATAGAGTTTGGCTCGAGGATCAGTTCCCATCCTCTTTGAAGTTTGCTATCATCGTACCAGTGATGAAGCCAGGCAAAGATCGTTCTTGTTCATATCGATTTAGACCCATAGCTTTAACTAGCTGTATTTCAAAGACTATAGAGCTGATAATGTAATGAGATAGTTATGTTTTATTTCGAAAGAAACAACCTACTTGATTAGTAGCAGTGTGGTTTTCGTTCAGCTCGGTCCACAGTCGATCATCATGTTCGCTTTGAGACTGTTTTGCGGGAAGAATTTCTCAACAGGCAACACGGTATTTCTGTTTTCTTTGATTTAGAGAAGGCTTATGACACGGTATGGCGTTTTGGCATATTGCAAGACTTGTTGTAAGATTATTTTAGCCGCAAACAGCTACATTCACATACCTTTACGCTGGGTGTCTAGTCATGCTGGCATCCCGGGAAATAAATCGGCTGTTTCTGTAGCAAGTTCTGCTAACGAGAGACGAGTAGACTTAAGTAACATACTTTATAAAGACGATCACATCCCTTTGAAGCGGTCATTCGATTAAAAAGGAAACTTTAGTGGGGTACTAAAACGCACAACAAATTAGATGCCGTTACCCAACATAAGGGAATGGGAGAGTGCCCGGCATCGGGAGTGATTCTACGAAGTGGTCCCGTGCCGTTTACGAATCGGCCATACGTGTCTCACGCATGGCCATCCTCTTGAGCGGGGAGAATGCTCCAGTGTGTGAACACTGTAATATAATATTAAGAATATAGACATCCTAATTTAATGCCACACATATGATCAATATCATCACAAACACTTCGCGCAACTACATAAAGAACATGTCCCACTGCACCTAGAGCTGCTCTATTTGATTAACCACTCATTTCACATGATCGCATATTTATGTTTCTCTTTGATATCGGCCTTATACACCGACTGTGATTTTATTTTTCACCCCAAATTAATGACCATATCTTTTACACTTATACATATGCATGTTCCTATTTCTATCAGATCACCAGCTACTATAGCTCTTTCTTCTCTCTAACCCTTTTACTGCAATAGTTCAGACTCTTGGCGCATTATAGCCTTAGACGCTGATGTGCCATTAACCCCCTATCAATCAATCATCCTACGACTCACTAAAGGCAAATGCTACAGCCCGCCAGTCCAATCGCGAGCCTGTTAGAAACCACCAGGTATATTTGCTCTGTTGTAGGTATCAGTGCGCCAAGACGCATCATGCTGAGGCGAGTTTTGCGTCTGCTTATTGAGCCCTCGCCACAGCTCCGTCTGCTTGCTACTACTGATGACTACTGAAGCAATTAAATACCGTCTGGATGCGGTGTGGCAAAGAGAGTCCAGGACCAGAACTAATACTCATTAAAGGGGCCCTGCAATCATATTTAAGCGTCTACCTTTTTTGCGGTTTCCACGTCTCTTGAGGTGCGGGCAAGCCAGCGGGCACGGAGAGAGTAACTAAATATCAGTGCGTCATATTTTAACCGGACGACGCGGAAAACTCCTCCACCTACAAGGGCGACCCGCGTTGCCGAAAGCGCGCGATATGTGACGTCTTAGGTCCTGACCTTACTACTGGTCAGAGCCACTAAAAGCTTTTTCTTTTAGTCGAGATACAAAATATAAGTGTCGCGAACCGTTTCAGTCATGTATGAAAGTAGTTTTTGTTCAGTATTTTACATCAGAAAAGAAACAAATGCAGTTTATAAAGTACGGAAACAAGAAATGACCCGTCGACATAACCGCCACCAAGCGGCGGAAAAAACGACGCATTCTAGAAAGGAGTAGTGGGATCAGTCACCGAAACGTAAAGGTCCCGGATGTACGCGGCGGCGCTGCGGTCGTATACCGGATCGAGGATCCGAGCGGTTCCGAGCGTTCCGAAGGTCTTCGGCGCGGGCCCTGCTGGCGATTTGGCCATTTGGCGGTATGGCAGCGCGAAGTGGCTCCCATTCTGAACTGATCTTTACCCCTTGTTTGTCTGTCGTTTGGGGTCAATGAAGTGTTATGCCGAAATAGTCTTTAATCGCGCAGCAAAGGCATTGCGAGCCGCCCTGGCCGCCCGCTTCATACAGCATATCCAACACATGCTTTAGTGGCGCCCTCTCGAGTCGTCGACACGGAGCGCGGCAGCCGTGAGCTCTTGATGAGCTCACTACCCCTCCTCTAGTTCACGGCCACTCAAGCCAGGACCTACGACGTCATGAAACAGGTTATTTTTTGCTTGTTTTTGTAATTCTAATTTGCCTATAACTTTTAAAATAAAGCGAAATTTGAGAAAAGAAAAGTTTCATTAAGTTACTACGTTCAGTGCACTCAGGTTCGGTGCAAATTAAAAACCAGTCAAAAAGTTGTTGCAGGGCCCCTTTAAGAAACAAAGGTGAGTTGCACCGAGTGCTCGACCCGGGAGCGTATGTACGGACCACGTGCAGAATAAAGATACGAATTTGGGTACGTACACAAATATTGGATTCGATTGTTAGAGCTGTGGCAAAACGACTTCAAGTCAGTGTTTTCCGCGCGCCCTGCAACTTCTCCAAGGAGTCGACATTTTTACAAAATATGGCATAAATGTTTATAAAGCTAAATATTATGTACTTTTACTTCACCAATATAAAATAGAGCGTTATAACAACAGAGAATCGTATATGCAAGATTAGTACTTTTCGTACTGGGTGTCGGAATTACTTTCGCGCAATCTTTTTTTTTTTATGCGGATGGAAACTTTTCTTAGTTAGTGCTTCGCCCGCCAGCCTTTGGGCCTTAGTCCATCGTAGGGTGGGACGGAGTACAGTAAATTCTGATTCTGGAATCTTGACCATCTTGAACTCGATGCGTCAAGAATGGTTTGAACTCATGCAGTATATGGACGACGAAGGGGGTTAAGAAGCGGTTTCGTGGTTACTCTCCTGTGTTGCCTGTTTTGCCCTCCTGACCTTCCATTTTTAAGAGCGAAGCTCCTAGAAATAGGGGCGAAGCCTTGTCCGTCCGTCTGTCCGTCCGTCCGACCGTGCTCACATTGATTGTCATCCCATCTGTCTTCTTAAAAAAAGAAAAAAAAAATGTTTGCGCGGTCGACAGGATTCCAACCTGTGTGGGGAGACCCCAATGGATTTCTAGTCCATCGCCTTAACCACTCGGCCACGACTGCGGGACGAGTAGGGGACTTTGAGATGTGGTAGTAACTCAGGAGCTGGGAATGTCATGGATGAAACGTTGCATATGTAGCCGCTCAACGTCTATTCAGGAGATTGCGTTGCGGTCAAATGCGTATATAATCGCGTTAAACTTTGCATGCATTAACTCAACGTTTATAGACGAGAGGGTGCTGCGGTCAAATGCTCAAATGCGTATATAACCACGTTCCATAACACATATTCTCTTTCTGACATGGACCGTTGACTTAAGCGGAGGAAATGCGTTCCACGGCTTCTAGTGGATCCAAGCTGATCCGCTAGAAGAACCACTGGCTCTGCATTTCACCGAGCATAAATCAGTTATAATGAAGTCGAAACGCAACCCGGAACTAAGCACTACCTATGAGCAATAAAAAAAAAAACTGCACAATCAGCACTACCTATGAACAATAAAATCAGTATCATCAGCACCACCAGAGCTTCGCCCCAATCAAAATCATTTACCACGTGGAGATGCGGTCATTTGTTCTTGTTGTTGACGGGTTGAAGGTGGAGGTGCTTTTTATCGCTTTTGACTGCGGAATCAAAGCACTCACTCTGGGTTGTTAACGAGCGACAAAGGCTGCTGTCCTCGAGTAGATGTTTCTCATGAGCGTGCATGTGTGTCCTTCACTCGCATACTCGTCAACAAGTCTGGCTGTCTGATCAACTCATAGTTCGTCTCTTATGAATATGCAATGCCGGACGACATGTCAAGTCCCCCGAGTGGCGGCGGGCATATTACGAACTTATAACGGAATGCGTCATGAGCCGAGCCTGTCGTCAAAATAAAGCACAGCAGGTGCCGTGTCTAGAAGTCATGAGTCCTGTTGTTAAGTATTTGGCACAACACTGGGCTCAATATGATGATATGGACCACATGCTCTGTTGCATGAGTCACACGTTTTATAAGTTTCATTAAACTGGTCTTTTCACATTCAAAAGAAAAGCTGGTATATACGTCCCACTTATTTAATTTTATGGACGGAGCGGCAATACTGATTGATAAACCTCATATCTGCTTTGTGGTCGCAATACATGCGCAAGAGGGAGCCAGTTTCAGCAATCATTCTTGTCAACGAATTGAACAAAAAATACAACCACTGCGGCAATTTCCACAGATAAGGTTTCATATTTGAAGGGAAAAGACAAACGCGTATAAGTCGCACCTTATATAAAACGTACTGACGAAACGTTTAGGGAAAGTATCGTGGTTTACACATTGGAAAATGCGGTACTTATTGGAGAGCCATATTAATTAAAGTTTTTTTTTTCAAAATTGCAATACTGGTCATAATTTTTCGCTAATAAGAGAGCACATCTTTCCTCAGAACAGGAGCACAGATTTGTGACACTACATGAATTATTCAACAACGTAACGGAAATATCTTTAAATGTGAGCTATCTTCATATGATTTTTAGATGACTTTGAGGTAACAACGGAAATGCTGCACTAGGCGTTCGCTCATTGCTGGATCACACATTGTCATGACAGGTCTTCTCAAATGCCGAACAATCCGGTTGTACTCCTGCGCCATGATACGCGTGTAAACTTTCGCTCTGCACCAAGAACGTTCTGTTAAAGCTCACTTGCACATAGAGAGTAGGATAGTGCCAGTGCATTCAAATCAAAACTGCTTTACTTGCCGCTTTGCGCCCAGGACCGCTGCGGCCACCGATACGCAGAGCCGTCAATACGGACTCTCCCTTTGGCAGCTGAAACAAACCTGACACAACCAAAACCAGAAGAGCAATTGGAGGGTAATTTTGCATACGTTCAGGCACCGAATATCTGGGAGAGGTCTCCATGTTATCTTCTGCCAGCCAATCTGACAAGTTTTCGAGCATTAAGCGATCAAGCTCCAACGGTTTGAACGCTAGAAACGCTTCCTCTGCTTGCACTTCGAACGTTACTGAACCACTGACTTCAAACTTCAAGCGCTTCAAATGCTTCAGCTGCTTCAACTTGAAAGCGCTTCTCGATGACATGATCCTTTTGGTTTGGAAGTATTTGGTTCTTTAGCCGTAGTTGGTTATAATTTACAAATAAAACTTAATGAATAAACAAAAGTCAACGCCAAGTTTCTGACAATGATTCTTGGGCGAGTGTTGGGTCGAGTGAAATCGAGTAACCGGAGTGAGAGTAGTGTTCGCTGTCACGTGGTCACAACTCGCAAACGTCGCGAAACTGCCGAGCTCACGAACGCCTTGTCGCTTCGCTCGCTTCTCTCTCGGTGGTTCGGTTGCTTTGAGCAACCGAGAGATAAGGTTATGAAGAACCTTCTCTAACGAAAGGGTCCTTCATCACCAATTTTCCTCTCTAGTGCGTCAGGGGCAAACGCGTTTGGGGCGAAAACGTTCTTCACGAGCTGAAAGAGTTCTTATGGCGTTAAAGAACCTTTCAAGAACGGACATTTTTTTAGAGTGTAACGACGCAGCAAAGAGTGCCATTAGGAACGTTACCAAGAGTGCACGTTGTCTATACTCCGTGGACAACGTGGTTGGCTAATATCATACCCGTCGCCAAAATGCTTAACTGGAAGCTACACCACTGCGTGTGACAACAGAAACAAACGTCACATTAAATATATCTGAAAAAACAACAATTATCTTTGGCATTTTCCAAAGACGTTATAAATGCTTAGCATTTACAGGGCCTCTTCACGGTCCTGCCTTTGCAGCCTAAATAAGCTGGTTGCTGAAGTGTGCATTGCAAGATTTTTGTGAATAGTTCAAGCTGTCAAAACGTCACGTTACTCTGTGGCGTCACGTGACACTGCGACGTTATGCGACGCTGTGACCTCAGGATGTCATCTTAAGGCGTCAGTGACGTTACAGTGTCACGTGATATCGTAGTGCCAAGTGGCATCATGACATCCCCTTAAGCGTGACCCGACGTGACGTCATGACGTGGTGACCGGACATAACGTCAGGTCCCGTTACTTGACACTGTGACATCATACTGTGACGTGTCGTCATGGTGTCACATGCACGACTATGTCATGTGACGTCATGGTGTCACATAACGTCAGATGAAAGCTAGAAGGCTGTGCATTTGGGGCGCCTTTGTGGTGACGTCGCAATGTCACGTGACGCTCTGACATCATCAAGGCTAGATGCCACCGACGCTAAATCCCCAATGCTGGCCTTATAGACCTTTGCAAAAATCGCCTTCTGCTCGCTGCCATCTTTATCTGCTGGGCTGTGGGAGGTGTTCTTAGCGTGCGCTGTTGCTGTGCTGTGCGGTATATCAGACGGTGCGCATGGGTCCACAGCTGAGTGACTCAGCATTTTTCACCCGGGTGATAAGCGATGCAAAGGTTTATAAGTGCTACGCATTTCGCACCGACATCACTTGGAAATATTTTCAGCGACGTTCGACTTAGAACACCAAACTACTCTCATTCTGTGATATCGACATATTCTTCGCTGGCTATCACAAAGTCACAAAAACACAGTAATTTACATTTTCATAAAATGCATGGCGTGGCGATCGGCCGTGCATCCCATTATTGCTGCTATGTCAATGCACGTCGCAGAAAGCGTCACAAAATGAGTAGAGTGAAGAAAAGACGCCCTGCATTTCTTAAGCTCGTTGCAAATTACGTATTGCGTGATAACAAGTCGGCGAATTGATGTGAGGTATGTACTAGAGTCTCTAAAAAAGCAACGGAAGTGAAAAAGGTGGCACCAGCGAGTTTTCCTTAATGCTACTGACGCGCCCACAAGCAGACACAAGAAGAAGGAAGAGAAAAAAAAAAAACAACTTCATTTGGTTTCGTTTTTTATGGATGTCACACACGTCGTTCAATAAAAGCTGCTGAGCTCATTGAGCGCAGGCGCCGGCCTGATGGAGGGCTCAGTCAATTCTGGAATAATCAAGGCCTACGAACATGCTCCTCGTATTCCGTGTAGCATCGTCACAGTTGGATGGCGCGACCTGTGATCGCACACTAGGCTTAGTCAAAAGCTGACGCAGCACATGAGTGCAATATATGTATTCGCACGACCTCATTGTGAGGACGACGTCATTTTAGCTTGCAGGTTTTGGATATTTTTTGGTGGTGTCGGCTCAGACGTGCACATATGCGATTAACGACCTGAAATCGTGTTAACGTTTTGTTGCTGTCAAGAAAAGTGCATGTTGATATTTCTCGTTGTTGTCGAGCACACAGTGTGTATAGTGATGTCGATCTCCCTTTAGCCAATCGGTAGTGCAATATATTCTGGCTCAGCAATTATCTTGCCCCTCCAGTCTTTTTTTCTAGAAATTAGTAGTTACAAAAAAGTGACACTTATAATAATATCGTTTATTTTTCGAACACAAAAGAGTGTTGGTAAAGGGCAAGGGGGAAGATAATGTTGCAAACAGTTTGACCTGTTCGAAGCTCCCAGATACGAAGAAAAAAAAAGACGTTTACAAGTTTTATTTTGTTTCATTTATTTACTCTCAAGGCCGAAGCATTACAGAGATGAGTGGGCGAAAATAATGCGAAAATTGAGCGCAGCTTAAGTTATTTTGATTTTGCGATATACCGTGCTAAAGAATTTGAGAAGGAAAAATCTACATGTACAAATATAGACGTACAGCTCCGTACATAGTATAGATTATATATATATATATATATATATATATATATATATATATATATATATATATATATATATATATATATATATATATATAAAATTAGTTATAATATTATTTATATACGGAGGAGCAGGGGAGGGTACGAAGGAGTAAGGAGGGTATGGAGGTGGAGGTGGCGAGGGTACAAAGGAACCTCCTCCTCCTCCGGTTACGCCGACGGTGACGGCGACGCCGTAACACCCGGCAACGAGCGCCTAAGAGCTGCGCTCTAAAACAAAACGTAGATATTGTTCCTAATAACTTCTTCCACATTCAACAGTGTCATCATCAGGACATCATTTATCCTTTTCAATGGCATGACCATCCAAACCATGCAGCTCGAGACTCCGCCAGGATGATTCGAATCTGTGATGTGTCCGAGCGGTGACAGAATTAAATTCCTTTCTAGAAGATGGACACTCGGACAAGAGTACGACTATACCGTCCTCTACAAATCCGCCAAAAACGTGGCGCCGCTTACGGTTTCTCCCGGTGTCCACTGCCCGACTTATCATCACCCAATGCATCCGATGTAGAGGACCCGCTCATCATTTCGCCATTGGGTCTCAAAAGCGTTGGTCGCCACCTATTTTGGTACAGGTACATCAACCTAACATAACTCATCTCAACGTTTCAAGGTATCTTCGGACCGTACCTTTCTTCGGCGCGTTCAGCATTTCCAGGTCCGCGATGGTTCGGTTTATTGACGTAGCCTTTTGCCTGAGGGTAATCGATGGTTATTAGTAATCCCAAGGTAACTCCGCCAAGAAATCCTACATTCCATTTATTCTGATCCAACAAGCGGACATGATAGGATTCTTAAAGAAAATCCGTCAGGATTGCCCAGCGTTATTTCCGGCCGAGACTATACCGCAGCGTATATCGATTTGTCCAGACCTGTCCCAACTGCCAAAGACGGAAGCGCTCCCCTCAATCCCCTACGGGCTTATTGCAACCTTTGTCTTCACCTGGAGGGCCCTTCCAACGAGTGGGGATTGATCTCAGAGGATCCCGGCATTCCTCAGGTTTGGGGAACCACTGGATCGCCATGAAAATCGGCCACACGACCAGACATGGGGAGCCATCCGCACTCCCGTTGGCCACCGCTACTGAGGTTGCTCATTTCGTTCTGAGTAATATACTACTACGCCACGGAGTTCCGCAAGCTTTACTAAGTGATCGTGGAACCGCGCACTTATCAACGCTCGTACAGGAACTGTCGACAGCCTGTAATTTCGTTCATCGCACCCCCTCTCCTCATCACCCCTAAACAAACAGCTTGACCGAGAGGCTTAATCGAACACTCATTGACATGATTGCGATGCATACCGACAAAAAACAAGACAGACTAATACGAAGTTCTATGTTTTATAAAATTCGCTTATAACACCACTGTTCAAAACACAACTGGTTTTTCTCCGTTTTTCCGTCTCTTTTGTAGAGAAGCTTCCTGCACTCTGGATACGGTCTTACCATACCGGTCAGATTTTACAGAACACCATGCTGTCTCAGATACGGCCTCACACGCTGAGAAATCTCGTCAATTAGCGCGCCTGCGGACGACAAGCGCACGAGCGAACAAAAAACTCCGCTACGATCCTAACAAAACGACATCTATTTTGCCCCTGGAGACCTGTTCTGGCTTTCCCTTCCATACCGTCATATCGATCAATTTGAAAAACTTCGCGACAAATACCATGACCCATTTCGTGTTTTAGACCGCACGTTGCCGGCTTACTGCCTTGTGGAACCATTGTAACCTCCCAAGTACAAGTGCTGCCTCGGTCGCCACATCGTCCACGTCACCCGACTAAAAAAGTACTGCCCCCGCAACATCCTATCACACACTCCGAAAGCGCCAGGATATAGCCCTTTTTCTTGAAGGGAATCGATGTTTCGAAGAACTTCTTATTTAACAGTAACCAGTGGCATCATCCGGACATCATTCATCCTTTTTATCGGCATGCCCATCGTAATCGCGCAGCTCGAGTCGTAGCCCGGATGATTCGACTCTGGCCTCTGTCCGAGCGGTGACAGCATAAAATCTCGCCAAAAACCAACAACGGTCTCCATCTTACAATATCAACATAACTATCTTCAGCGAGCAACGCTAGCTTTTGCTGTGTTAAAATGCCTCATTCCGACCTTGAACATGTTTTCGCTTTTTGCCCTACGCCACATGCACTAATCAACCTGGGATATAACGGAACATAACAAGAGCGTGCATCCGGGACAACACGTTGGAAAGTTGAGGCTAAAAGTACCAGATGGTTCAGAGCAGGTCGGTGTTGTTTTCATGACAAGCCTCACTTGTGGCATCCAACAAACCGACAAAAACAAAACAAAGTAACGATGACTAATTTGAATTACGCAGTAAACTATGCATGTTATTTTTCTTAAATGTTTTCCAAAGTATGTATACGGACTTGCAAAATAAGTTTTTTTTTTTTCAAATCAGAGGTGCCAGTAGTCTTATGACTGAAATAAAATTATAAAAATATGATAATTTATGAAGTGATATTAACATCAGTCATTGTTTTACGAAATAGGTAATTTGGTAGTCGAATGAATTACACTGTGTCGGTCATTACAACTAAATTACTCATTTACTTTTTTAAGCAATGTTATAATTAAGCGATCATGCGTACCATACCCGTAATTAAGAGAATGTTTGATGAAAAGAACAAGTCAACGTTGGAATTTGAAGTAAACCTAGAACAGGTGAAAATATATATAAATATTGTATTATAAACCAAAATTAGTACGGGGAGATTTGTGATGGAGAGAATATAATGTCTACAAAACTAATACGGAGCTGGAAATGAAACAGCCACGACGACCCATCCAGATACAATAATCCTTTACTATGGCCGCATCTGAATGTTTTTGGAGGAATACTTTAGTAGTTTTGAGTTTTGTAAACTATTATGAAACCAGTAAAATTGTTTTTTTTCTGAATACGTTAAGTAATGACAAAAATATTTATGGTAATGTCCTTGATATCTGGAACCAATGGAATCCCAGTGGTACTAATTTTAGTTTAAAGTAGCTTGTAACATTTTTTTTATTTACGTTATTAATGAGTTTTAAAAAATGATTACAATAATTTAATTTGGGTACATTACGTGAGTAATTTGCCACCTCTGCTTCAAAGAGGATTGAGGTTGAAAAAACCTACATCTGTGAGCCATTCATAAGCGTTCTCTCTGCAACCGCCTGTTAGATCGTGAAGGGAATTAAGACATAAGACCTTAAATTAATAAATACCCCACTAAAAAACCAAAGATGTAATTAAATGCATCATTTCCTTTTTTTGTGCATTCAAGTACGTCGTTGTTACCAACTACGGAAAACGTTCACGCGTCAGTGCCAGGTACCAAAAATGCTTTTATTTTTACGTTTGTAATTTGTTCATGTCCACACTGAAGGCCCAATTAAGCCATTAAGTTTAATCGGATGCCCTTCGGGTATTTTTTAGAGTTCGCTGTTAAGTAGGAGCTATGAAGGTAGTCCTGCTAACTCAGGTATCAAAGGTAAATGGTAGTTTGTAAGAGCAATCCACACACGTAAGCCATCGAGAAATAATTGTGCTGTCAGAATTTTTTTCGCCTATATTCGCTCTTGCATGCCATAACTCTGAATGCTTTTTCGTTATTTTAACTTTCTGCTTCCGCTATGCGTTTTGTTTTATTACAACCGCAGTATGTAAACCGCTCTTTTTCCCCCGAATGCCTTTGGTTGCAACGCAGCTGACTACAAGAAAGGTTGGCATACGGTTCCCTTGAACTGAACGCTATGCATGAATCACAGTTGGTACTGTGATCGACACCACTCCCGCGCGAAACAACCCCATACTCAAGTTCCTCTTTTTTTGTTAATTCAGGTTCTCTAAAACAAAACAAAAAAAAACAACCTTGTATTGGCGTCGTCCGCGAACTACAGGGGGCGCTTCTCTAGCTATCATCATCTTCGTTTTGTGACATCGCGGGTAGTACAGACCGCGTAGAACTTGGATCCCTCGGGTCGTCTGCTCTAGTACATGCGCAGTTTGAGTGACGTGCAACAAAACCTGTTTCACGTGTGGTGTTTATTTGGGGAAGTGATATTTCTAGTAGGACATTTTACCAAAGCTTCAGAACGTAGCACGCATAGTGGTGCTAACAAACACTTCTGACGCTGAGGTGTCGAAGCTCTCGGATGGTGGTGTGCTGTTATCTACTCCATCCAAAAGGTTGGACAATGAAAATATACCGAGCGCTTTATCCCACTACTACATCTACCACGGCGAATAAAGTAGATATTTTTTTATTTATTATGGTTCGGCCAAAGTAAAACTGAGAAAGGAACGTTTCATCAAATTGAAAACTGAGAAAGCGAAATTCGAAAACCACTCGCGTGCGTAGTAAATACTTCAGTGAAAGCGACTCCGTGTATCCTCTTGGTTTTAATGTATTCTGTAAGTTCCAAGTTGATTTCTTTTTAAATATTGTAAACCAATAAACAGATATTTCCTTAAAGTAACTGGCAGCAAGGAAGCGGTGGTGTGCTTTTTTTAGTCGTTTCAACTAAATCCCTGCATATTCATTCGGTCGACGCTAAACCTATGAGGACCCCCTGATTGAGGTACAGTGATGTCTCGTTAATATGGACACCTCCGTTCCCGTAAAAAATCGTCCATAATGTGAGTTGTCCATAATAACGAGACAAAAATTCATGTATTTTCCATTTTGTCCCCGAAAGTGGTGCCCATGTAGCGGGGTATTCATATTAACGGAGTCCATATTAACGAGACATGACTGTATGCTAGATTTAGGAAGTCGGTGACGCTTCAGCGTCCCAAAAAATAGGTATTCCCCTGCTATAAATGACTACAGTTTGAATATATAATTTTGTGTACCCCAAAAATTGCGTATAATAAGTGATACGCTCCTCAGCGAGCGATTTTAAATTGGTAAACAGTTCGTAGTAAAGAAATAAATAAAATATCACCTGAACTTTCCGGGACATAGCTGAAATGTGAGAAGTTATGAACATTTCTGCTTGTCGTTCGAGCAAAAGTCGCAATGTTACAAACTTCTTTGCCACTTATTCCAAGCGGGAGTAGCTAAGCGTCAGTTGTTCATGAGCATTTGGTCGTAAGAAACTGTCGAGTCACACTCGGATAGAAGCGGCGGTATCGGCAAGCTCAATGTAGCTAACACAAGTGTGCGGCCCTTTGCAACACAACTGTTCGGCAACTGTTCGTGAGTGCAAATCAAGATGATAGCACAGTATTTACTCAGCTGAATGGAAAACGGTTTTTTTTCCACAGAAGCCTCCACAGATATAAAAGAACTAGATTCAGA
Source organism: Ixodes persulcatus (assembly GCA_013358835.2). Lineage (NCBI taxonomy): Eukaryota > Metazoa > Arthropoda > Arachnida > Ixodida > Ixodidae > Ixodes > Ixodes persulcatus. The sequence continues at coordinate 99,649 of JABSTQ010008546.1, read as the reverse complement.
TGGGCTCTAAATTTCCCTGACGCAAGCTGCATAAGCTGTAATGGAAGCTCCAGGTTTGTTTTTAAATATTTTGAAGTTTTTTTTTTTTTTTAATAGGAATCGCAACTTTGAGGTGCTGTTTTTCATTTAAAATATAAAAAAAAACAGAAAAACATCATACACGTTTTTTTATTAAAAAACACGCGTTTTTATTCGGCACAGATGCGAACTAACATGGCAACTCCGTGCTATAACAAAGCGCGTCGCCGTCTGGTCTCTTTCCACCTGCTCCGTCGCAGGTGAGTCCCCCGAGGTGGCACCACCAAAACATCTCGTCGCCAATACAGGAATTCGTGTTTACAAACAAACCGGAGCGCCCCCAGTCATACGACACCAGGGCTGCGCATGCGCGATGGGTTGTGTGCAAGAAGCACCGCGCCCCGTGTCAACAATTATTACCAATGGAATATGCGATGCTGCCGGCGTTGGTGTGAGTCCCCGTGCTCCTTTCGCGTTGGAACTGTTGATTCTGTGTCTTCCTAGCAATGTCTTACTACTTTAGTGGCCTGAGCGTAATTAAAGCCTGGTTCAGACAGTTGCGTTTCACTGCGTTTCACTGCGTTTGACTGTGTTGCGACTACGAGAAACCAGGACATCCCTGCTGCTTGATTCGTGTGCCAAGATGATTACTTGAATTGGATTCTACGCTTCATAGGAAGTACAGATGTGCCGGTGACACGCTTTCGGTTCTCGACGCGATGCAGTCAAACGCACTCAGACGCAACTGTTTGAACCGGCCTTAACAAAGCTCGATACACTCCAAAAATGTCCAGGTAATTAATGGGGCATGCGCTAATTTATTCCGGGTAGTGCCGCACATCCCCAGCAATTCGTGGACAGCGACCACTTGCGGCATCTCTTGGCACATGTGTGCAAACCATCAAAATAACAACAAAATCTACCCGTTAAAAATCAAATAACAGAACGTTCTTTTGTGTATATTAAAAAAAAAAAAGTTAGATTTATTAGTCGAAAAAATTGTTCGTTGCCATATAACTGTGTTTGTAGGTTCCCGGAGAAGAAATCGGTTTCCTTCAATGACCCCCATAAAAATCTCGTTCCGTTTTAGTTCTTTCAAATTTATGAAACAACCATTAAGTATTTCACAAAGTTTCCGGAGGAATATATAGCAGGGACTGCACGCTATCAAATTACGTTTGCATTTAACCTGTAACTGAATTCTCCTAAGTTCCCTGAGAGATAGTTAATTAAATATTCACCGCTTACCCTGCGAACGTATCTTCCCTCTATCATGACAAATACTGTAGGGGAAAAAAAATATCACATTTTAATCATTTTAATATTACACTTATCACATAACACATTACGTCTTGCCATTTTTTTATTTTCGTTAGTGATGATTATTGAATTCATAGCTGCAATTTTAGCAGGTAGGTACAGTATTGCAAGTAAAACACGCTGGCAAAACAGAAACAATGCAAACAAGTTTCAGAACAATAAAAAAAAAAACATTGGTACCGTGATGGCACTAACTTAGACAATGACTGCGTGACAACTTGAATTTTTAGCAAACCGTTACAGTGTTCCGCGTACCGCACTTCCGGGGCCTCTGAAGCATGCTTCCAAGCGCTCACCACGCGGTCACAGTAACACCTGGGAGCGCACATAAAAGTATGTTTCAAAGTCTTCGGTAGTGCGGAGCGCGCAACAGTCTAAAGGCTAAAGGTCCCTATCATAAAAGCATGCTTCAAAGGCTCCCGCAGTGCGATACGCAGAACACGGTAACGGTTTGGTAAAAGTCACTATTACTAGGAACTTTTAGCAAACCCTTACCTTGCTCCGCGTAACGTACTACCAAAGCCTTTAAAGCATTCTTTCAAGCGCGTGCACAGGTTATACCGTGATTGCGGGCGCGCGCTTAAAAGCGTGATTCAAAAGCTCCGGTAGTGCTACAGACTATAGTGTACTAGAAATAGGGGGTAGTCTTGGCCCGGCACTGCTCTGCAATGGGAGCCCGTGAGGCCGCGCATATCGAAAGTTTGCAGTGGCGCTGCAGTCTGCACCTGAAAGGGTGTGCATGGCAATGTGGCAGCCCGCCTAGTTTGGCGAAAATTGCTTCGTGTGTATGAAACACTGTACTCAGTCTGAGTGGTTGGTGTTACATTGCATTTTTGGGACGTCATGATCTTCCTCGGAGAGATTTCTCAGCCGCCTACAATTTCGCGTACACCGCGGACTTTAGACGTTTAAATTTAATATCGAAATGTCGACGCGACACTCTCTGTTAGTGACTCCGGCAGAGGACACGAAGAAGAACGAAGCTGCTGCAATCACAGCGCAGTGTAACAATGTGGGCCTCTTTTACGCCTCTCACTCACTGTCCATTTTTCTTCTTTCAGTCACTAGAAAATATATTTACGAATGGTTTCAGTGCAAAAGAAAAATATTGGTTACAGCATTTCTGACATCATGTCCTTGTTGGTGAAAAAACTTGGACAAGTTGTTGGATGCGCTGAATATTATAGGGTCGTTACTTCACGAGTGGTTGATTTTTAGGTGCTGACCAGGCTTCATTTGTTGTTTTTTTTGACAAAAGTTTTAAACAAGTTAAGCTCTTCGAGGCGCTTGAAAGCGAAAAACACAAAGATTAGTCGTTGTTCGAACCGTTTTATTTTTTTATTTTTGCGGCGGGGTGCTTTATTTTTTCGTCATTTCCAACTTCTGTGTTAAGTGTGAAATGACTTGTCAAATGTTTGTGTTTTCATGTTCTGCCATCTCTAGGGTGTATCAAAACTCGGAGATGTGCCGACCGTATCGGCATCTCCATAGGAGCTCGGTGTCGAGTGGTCCAATTCTGCCGCAGGGGCCTGGTTTGGCGCTGCCACTCAAAGCGGGGCTTGGTGTTCGGTCAGGCAGCTCTTAGTGAGGCTGGTTCGGGGCGTGTTGGTGTGACTAATTATTTTTTTTTTGTGTGTGTCTGAAGCGATACAATATTGTAGACACGACAAGAGTCTCACAACGATGTCAAATTTTGTGAAGGAAAAGACAGGCACGGTGCTGTTTGGTGCCAGGGTGCAAGGTGAGTTACAACACATGCAAGAAAAAACACTCCTTTTTCCGGACGCCGAGCGACGTCTCTCTATTCGCGGAATGGGGTCGTGTGATTTCAAGCGAAAAAACAAAACTGATGAAGAAAAAAAAAAAAGCACGTCTAAGGAGAGTGTGTGACATGTCAGAGGAAGAAAGGTTCTCGAAGTGGGATGACTCTTCAATAAAGGCAGCAGCTGAAGTGGCTCCATTTATCTTGCGAGTATTTGAGCTTATTTTCGTATGATGCATGCTCACTAGATAAAATCAATTCAGACATTTCCTGGCCTTTAAGCTTTGGCTGAGAATGCTTATGTCAAGAAAAGCTCGCTTTAATTGATTCATGCTATACAAAAAGATGAATTAACACCAGAACAAAAACTAGGTATTTAAAGGTATGCAAAATATACAGTTGCCGAAAAAATAATCACGAGATCTTTGACACTAAGTGGAGAGGAAAGCATCTCCTATCATACCAGACTCAAACTTCGCTTTCTTAATACTGGTATGTACGGTAAGATAGACAATCATTCTTCTATAACAACAAAACGAGAAAAAAATTAAAGAAGCGAGACTATGTAAGGTAACTAGCCAAACGCGGCATTAGCGTTTTGATTATATAAGCTTGTGTCGCTCGCGCAAGACGGACGAACGTTTTGTCCAGGATGTGATATAGGACATAACTTATTCTTTTTCACAAACGAGCAGACAAAAACAAACAAAAGAATACGACCATGTTCACGCCGAATAATGCATCTCAGCCGCGACCGTCAGGCTTCTTTCAACCGTCGAATGGCCGCGCTCTGCTCCCCAGCACCCTCACCCCCGTGCTTACACATCGCGACACTCTCACAGCCACCGGGCGGCACCTCCCCCCCCCGCCCCCCTCCTTCTAGTACACCCTGCCATCGCTGCAGGAGTACTTGTACTTTCGCTATGAAGACACGCCTAGAATGTGTATATGACAGAAAGAAAGAAACTGTTATTGAGACGTCTATTTCATTTATTGTTCTGTATTGCAGTTCCCTGTTTGTTTCCAAGGTGTCGTGAAGACGGCGATGCGTTTTTGTGACTGTCTTTCTATTGCTTTATATTTCTCATAGTATTAAATACTTACGCCTTGTAGAAAACTATATTTTTTATCAAGTTTGTTGTGCTTCTTGTTTGAAAGTGGCAACAACCCTCAATTAGGTGAATTAGCTTGATCTTTCAAAAAAGGTATCATAAATACATTACATCACAGAACCTCTACCATGTTGCAGAAATAATTACTGATGTAGTAATGAACGAGAAGCGTGACTGTGCGGTGCTAACACGTTATGATATGTTGGTGCACTATATCGCAGGGAAATTCTACAATACTTCGTCTCACCCTACGATGGACTAAAGGCAGAAGCTATGAACCGCCAGATCCAATCACGAGCCACTTAGACATGGTGTGGTATTTCGCTTCGAAGCACGTATCGGTGCCCACGTCTCGGATCACAGATGGGAATGGGCCGACAATGGTTCGGATCGAGCAATGAGTGACTCAACAATTTTACATTCCAAAGAAAGCCACGGCTTACTGGCTCATTGCAGTGTCGAAGCTATAAAAATGACGCAGCGTTTGCTTGTCTTCCTTAGTGTATGGTGTGAGAGTGGTTTTCCCTGCGCTGTCACCGTCAAATATGGATTCGGAGCATTATTCGTCCAAACCTAACCAATGCTAGGCGTGTCATATTTTAGCGTGGAACGTGATTGGACCTGGCGGCCCGTGGCTTTGGCCTTTAGTCCATCGTAGTATGAGACGAAGTATAGCATGAACCCGGCATAGGCATTCCCTGGAATTTTATTTAAATTGTAAATTGGAAGCACTGAGTTTTACTGCCTGATTTTGTGCCCCAGAGTAGCCCTTTTCACCACATAAGGCGCTTCATTTTTTTTCGCACATTATGGAAGCCGTGTCAAGAAATGCTGCAGCTTTTGTCTTGTCTCCTTTTTATATGCTTGTGAACACTCGTGTAACAATCTCCATCTCCTAAGAAGAACAAGTGGAATGTCCTTCAAAAATATAATTCGTGCGTATAAATTACAGTACCCGGGACCAATATTTTTTCATCGTATTCAGTTTTCAAAAATCACTGCTCGCACTTTATTGGTTTTCATTGTTTATTCTTGACTCGAAGGCGTTTCAGAATATGTATGACAAATACTTTAAAGGAAGTCCCGATTATAATTCCACAAATGTCAGAGACGCCAGTTGTGTCTAAGTTAAAGAATATTCACATTAAAATAATATTTGTTAATATTTATATAAAAGTTCATATATACAACCCGAAACGTATAGGTTACCTTGATTGCTTGCATTTATTAATAAACATGTTGACTCTCTTGATTTGTACAGTGTTGCGTCTTTTACAGCGCATGCTTCACTTCAGTAGGATTCTTGCTAGAAATATATATATTTGGTCCTTATAGGTATGAGGGTTTTTGATATTTTGAGCATGAAACAAGTGACTTTTTAAAGCGAGAACTGTTATACTTTATTGATATTCAATTGTCTTCTTATTCAGTGTCTACGTATAAAGGTTTGCTGCTTTAAACGTAGCAAAGTTTTTCATTCCGTTAAAATGTCTTTTTTGAGCCAATTTTCGAGGACACCGTCTATGTAGTACACTTCTTTGGGCCAACATTTTTTTTTTTTTTTTTGTCTGGGAACTTAGGGTCTTAGAAAGCCCGAAGTAGCCAAGGTGGGATCAATCTTGACCTTCTTTAACCAGAGTCTGTGTATGTTGGCCTTAATTCGCCAAACAAGTGCCAAAGGTAGGCTTTACAGTTCGTATTTTGGCTGTCACCTGACGTCGTTTGGCCTAAATCTCCAAACAAGTGAAAGAGATAGGTAGGCTTCATCTCCGATTGTTCAGTTTTTTATGTCGCAATTTTGTACCTAAATTTCCATAAGGGTACCAGATTTAGGCTTCCTTGCTAGTTCTTCGGTTCATATGGCTCAAGCCTGACACTTTGGCAATTATGTTTCTACCCGAAAATAATCCACGGAAACGTCAAAAATATACAAAAATATACATGGCACTAACTAGCGCCTTGGAGAGTAACTGCAATAGGCCAAAGTAAGGCCAGTATGTTTGCCAGGCTTGTGTCATGTTAGGCGTTTCTCTGGCGTGTCACTTGTTTTGTTTTTCTGGCCGTAAAAAGCCTAAGCATGTACACACGCTTATTAATCATGGTGTATTCAGGTGTGTTCAAATGAAGATAAAAGTTCAGTTTTAAATGTGCTTAAAAATAAAATAGCATTACCAAAACTTTGTTTTACTTCAGCAATGTAAAAAAGTGACGTGACGTTGCGCAGTGTCTTATGCCCGAGTTCCAGCAGAGCGACAAACAGATACAAACGACACCGACAAGCTTCGAACACGTGCAGCATGCACGCGGTGGCACCTCTGGCAGGCTTGGAACCACTCGTGCCTGCTTTACGAGCGCAAGAGACTGCAAGCCTGCCGATGGTACCGTCGTGTGCACGCTGCACATGTTTGAGGCTTATCGGTGTAGGTTGTTTCTGTTTGTCGCTGCGGTGGGACTTTGGCAGTAGAGAAAAAAAAACAACTAGTAATTCTCTTATTAATGAAGACAACAACCGCAGAGCACAAAATATTTTAATAAATTATCTTTGCCTAGTTTAATAATACATTGTTACCTACCAGATTTTGAAGCACGATACTGACAAAGATGAAGTGACCAGTAAAGGGATATAATTGTTTCATCTTAAAATAACAATCGATAACCAAATCCTGAATCTTTTCGCCAACTCAGCATGGCTGTTGCGGGAATTGAGCCTGTAGGAAAAAAGCCAGCAGATCCCTGAGCTCACGTCCAATTGATTTAAGAATCAGTTATCGTTACCAGCAACTTTTGTGATGATGAGCAGTACCTGATAATTGGAATGATAAATAGTAGTTTCCCGAATCGAAGAGCATCAAGTTAACTTATTTTTTAGGTCGGTTTACTATATTTTTTCAAATCCACAAAAATATGTTTACTTTGTTAAGAATACCATAATACCCCTTTTTTACATTCAGAAATTACTGCTTTGTATGCAGCATCGTATTGGTTTTATAGGCACACATGATTGCAGACAATGCCTGAACCACGGGTTCGCGTTTCCTGCAGTATCCAAAATACGTTTATTGCGCCACTTTTGTCAACGCTTAAATGCTTTCACTCCAGTTACGGACGGCTTAAGAGACGCAGGTTTATTATGTTCGCGTTTCCTGATTTTGATGACTTCTTCGGCGTGCTTGTCGACAAATGCCGCGTCCTCATTGGCTGCGTTGCGATAATGAGATGCTCGAAACTTGCCTCGCCCGCCCTTTAATAAACGTATATTCATTTAATTTATTTTCAATTCATTTATTCCATTTTTAATTGGGGTGTCAGGGACAAAAGGTACTTAATAGCACCTGACCAAGGTCCTGAACCCCATACAGGTTTTAGAGCGGCAACACAAATAAAAGCAATGACAAAAAAATAGGAAAAAAAAACAAGGTTGTTTACACATTTTTATGGAACATATTATTCATGCTTCCAGATATAATTCTTTATTATTTTTCTGAATGCATCTATTGAATTTACTCCTTTAGCTATTTCCAGAATTCGATAATGTATGTTTATAAGTTGGGGAATCGAATTGAATCCTATCGAAACTTACAATACATCTCATCTTCAGATATTTGTTAAACATGATCATTTCTATATCTGATAATAACAATCGCACGCTTGGATTTCGAACAGATGCGATTTTAGCGAGCGCTTGAACATCATTTGCCATCGGAGAGCGCGATCGATGCATCGCGGGAGGGGGCACGTCAACTGTCCCAGCACGGGCAAAGCTACTTTTGGGCTGGCATGGTTATAAGCTCCGTCACTTGGTTTCGTCTACGCGTTACAACTTAGTCGGTTTTTAGTTGCTTTTCCCGCTCCCTGCAGGAGTTGAATAGGCCGCAAGAGAAGGGAAATCCGGTTTGACGGGGCCGCGTGGACGCAACTTGCCGCCGTACTTCCGTGGAGCGACGCTGGTTTTAAGTGCAGAGTGATGTAACGACATTTGATTTATTCCTGTTAAACAATGTTCTGGTGTCTTATAAAATTTAAAAGCACTAACAAAGACGAGGACAAAATGAAGGCGAACAGGACGAGCGCCACTGAGTGATTCAGTTTTTCTTTTTTTTTTATCGGAGGTTGTTTGCTTTAGCTGTTTTTAAAGAAATGTTTAGTTGAGAGAAAGCGCTCGTCCTGTTCGCATTCCTTTCTTGTCTTCTTCTTTGTTAGTGCTTTTAAATTTTATAGGTTATGAACCAAATCGCCCGCTTCGCCACTTTAGTTTTGGTGTCTTTTTGAACAAAACAAAAAGAAATGGTGTCTTCGTGGTGCGGCCAGAACGTGGCTGATGTTTAGATAGTAAAATAGTCGCTAGAATTTTGTTGCGATATCTCTTTAAGTTCTCGCTGCTTGTATAGCATGCTCATCCACTTTTCCGCTTCCTTTCAGTCTTCGTCGCTCTCGTTCTACATGCGACCGGTCTTCAGAGTGAGGGTCCGGGGTAGAGGGTGATGGCTGCCGTCAAGAAAGCTATCGAGGCGGTAAAGGAAACCGTTGAGGACATTGCCAGTGGTGCACGTGGGGGTGCGTCCATGAGCTACGTGGCTGCCTAATACGGTTCTCACCGCGCCTTACTTCACTTGACGCTACACCACTGTTCCTGTAACTCAAAGCGATACATTAAACACCACTGAAAATAATGACGAAATATCTTCGAATCACTTTCGGAGATCCACCTCACTGGTTCGTAGAGCCGGCTACGCTCCCACGTAGCATGAAACGAAGTATAAACGCATTCATATGTTTGCTGTTTGGCGATTGCATATTGGAATCCCAGGAAACAAACAATAACGTGCTACGGACATAACTTCTCAGCTGCTTGTCAAAAGTAGTGCGACATAAATGCAAATATAAAGAAACGCAAATGTTTTGACATTATTTTGAAGCTACAAGCCCCACTTTTATTACGCAAATAGCGTTTTCGAAGGATTTTGATGAAATGCAGTTGAAATCCGCCCATCTCAAGCGAATAACAAAACTATTATTGTGCAACCTTTTTTTTGTGCAATGAACTGACGTCAAATACACCATGAATCGACGTCAAATAAAGTCGACGTCAAATGCACCGCTAGCAGAATGTGCACACATGTGCAAAATGTTCATCAAATATGTTTGTTTTGAAAACATTGACATTGCAAAGGTGCGTTTCGCGGCCTATCGTTCATCTCTATCGGGAAGTGCATATCAGCGAGAAACGTGTCCACTTCGCCTGTGACGTAAACTCAGATGTTAAAAGAAAAATATTTAGATTTCAGTTCCTAAAAAACAATGGAAACTGTAAAAAAATATTTTAATTGCTTTCTTTTTTATATAATATTGCGCCAGAAATTTAACTGCGTAGCAATTCTGCAGTTGCTTATGGTATCAGATTCGATCTAATTTAAAAGTATATATATAGAGAAAGCCTGAAGTACTGGGAAGCAAAGACTCGAAAGCAACTTGAGTAATTATGTTTTTGACACTACGAGACGAGGAGACTTCTGAAATGCAATACTTTGTGCGTCACATTTTTATTGCCTAAAGAGAAAAATAGCGACACTTGACTAGACTAAAGTTTAGAAAGTCACAGCAATATATTGAATAATCGATCATTTTTATGTTTTAGGCCATTTTAAGTACCAACTGATGTTTGGTTACATATGGCAAAACCTCAATTCAGTATTCTTTTCTTTTATTTGGGTTCCAGAGTTACAAAGTGGCGTCGTTTTTTTTTGTTTTTACTGGGCGTCGATTAAAACATTAACCCGATAAATCGCAACCCTTTATTCGATTAATTAATCGATGAATCCGTCTCGCATATTTCCAAACAATATATTTATAACGTCAAATTTAATTTTTTTTATGCCTTCGATATTTATGCGATAAACGGCGCACTTTACAATTTCCATTATGAATCAACCTCGATGTATACTTGATATGAGTTCAAACACACTCAAACTCACAGATTCCTACTTCGGCTGCCTAAGGCAAACAGATTTGTTAATATTTTCCGCAAGGGTGACCTCTTTTGATTGTTCACAATAGTCTCTGCGGCGCTAAACGAACACTTCCCCTCGTCGAACAAGCCGGGACACATGTAACCTTCTGCATTTGCCTGGAGTTACAAATCTAGCCCCTACAATTTACGTCAGTTTAAAATCTCACCTAAAGTTTTACCTTCCTACAGGTACCCGTCAAAGTCTGCGTAGTGAAAGCGTTTAATCTTTTTTCTTCTTTTTTCGGTCCGTAAAAAGTTTACAAATTAACCGGTTAGAAAACTTAATCGCGATTAAAGCATTCATCGACTTATCCGTAGGTGAATCTATCGATTTCCCCGCTCGAAAGACCATCAGTTTATTGCATTTCAGGTTAGACACTTTTAATTATACAGTAACATCAATACTCATTTTCAAATAATAAAAAAAAAATAATTTGAATGCCGCCTTTCTTCTCCAAACAACACAAAGGGAACTGATATTTCCGATATTTTTTAATAAAGTTTAAATATACTCTTGCATAAAAAGCTGCGAGGAAACTAAGATGGGAGGAGCTGCGATTGTCATGACTGGACATATATAACACAAGACTGTCGTCTTGGACTTTGTTTTTTGCGTCAACATAAAACCAGTTTCTAGGACAAACTGTGTATAATGCGTTGCGACAAAATGTGTAGAAGGCTACGACGAAGGCTACAAATTTATCACTTAATTTGTTTGGATTGAAAACATTATTACCGACATCTTTAGTAGAGTCCCAAATGCTGACTGTAAAGCAAAAAAAACCAAAAGTTTTTACAATAACTATGTTTGGTTTGTCGCAAAATATTTCCGATCAATTAAATTTATAAAGATATTCATTTACGAAAAGGTATGTCAGAGAAAGTATTAAAATATATCGAGCTTCCTTTATGAGAGTTTCATGCCAGCTGCACAAACCACGACACATTTTCAGACGTATGTGATAAAATTTTACTTTCAGGCAGATAACACTTTTGTCTGCCATATTACCGTGATGACAAAAAGCACCTTTCGCGGATGCATTATAGTGAAAATGCTTACACCAATACTTAACACCTTTGTTGCTGCTAAGGTTACCCGGGACTTATTCGGCTTTACTGGTCAGTCGAGCATCCATAAATTATGCTTCAATCTTACAACTTTTGGTTATTGATTTCCCTAATGCTTTCATGAATTAGCATAAAAATACATTATGTAAAGCGTCATCAAATCCCAGAAATCAGTCGGGATCACATTATTCAATATTCTAGAGAGCATCGCAATGGATGACTAGCGTAACTTTGTACATATTAAACTAGTTTGTATGCCATTCAACGATTGCGCAATAGGGGGATCGGTGGCCGAGTGGGCTAGCGCACACCAGCTCGGAGCACCTGGAGCGAAAGCTCGCGCTGCAGAACCCAGGATACTGGGCCCAATCCCCGCCCCTGCCCGTTTCGATCAGGATGAGCATCGTACCGGCGTGCGGTCGTGTATCACTACTGCGTGATGCACGTGAAAGACCCCAGGCTAGCGGTTGTACTGCACTGGCTAAAATCCTCATCTACAGCTGGGAGACTCGTCGCCCTTGGAGGCAGACCAAGTTGTAGGCTGTATAAGCATACACACAACCCCCCCCCCCCCCCCCCCCCCCCCCCAATTGCGCAATGAAGTATCTATCACATTTTTGATTTATATTGCCTTTTAGAGCTTGAAACTTTTTTTTTTGTTGAGTTTGACACAGGGCTGGAAACTTACACATTAATATGCAGCTCACAGGGAAGTACCTGGTGTTTATTTTAGGTGAGAATGTACATCCTTAAATACGCTGTGACGCTTTGGAGCACCTGTTGTGTGAGACGAGGTATGGGAAAATGTTTGAATGACCATTGAACATTACCTTCATTCAACGCCCACGTAAACGCGACTGGTTATTTTTCTGCTTAAGTATGACAACCGTGATAAATTAATATTATTTTGTTTTGGTCGGCGATACAAGGTTAATAATAAAAATAGCTCTATCCTATTGTTCATAATGCAATTAGATGCAAAGGTGCAAGCGAGTTGGGCAAGAATGACGATAATAAACCCTGGAGAATGGGAACAAAGAGGACAAAAGACAAGCAGAAATCTGCAAATAGAGCTAAGTCACTGGTGCGCGACCGAAAAACTCCACCTGGTCCGGGTATGGAACCAGGAACCTCAGCATTTCTAGTGAAGCGCTCTACCGACTGAGCTAGCCACAAGTTTGGCGTCCGCAGAGCAAACGGGTTTTATCAGCTGCGACCAGTCTAAAACCAAAAAGGGTGAACTGTTTGCATTTTTAAGGTTACGCAAATAAATGCAAACGTGCAAGCCAGCTGGACAAGAATGACGAGTGCAGCTAATAAAAGCCGTTTGCTCTACTGATGTCTAACTCCTAGTTAGCTCAGTTTGTAGAGCGCTCCACTGGAAATGGAGAGGTCCCTGGTTTGACACCAGGGCCAGGCGGATTTTGTCTTGGTCACGCACCAGTCACTTCGCTGTGTTTGGAGATTTGTGCTTGTCCTTTGACCACTTTCTTTCTACTTTCACTTTCTTCAGGGTTTCTTATCGACACTCTATCCTATATTTTTATTTGGTCATACTGCAGGTTTTCTGTTGAGGTATTGGCAGGTGGCAAGTCGGCGAGAATTAGACGCTTGTAACCTTGACGTTATGCAATCGGAAGATCCTCGAAATACTAAAGTTGAACAAAGCAAAAAAAAAAAAAACTAGAAATATAGAAGCACTCTGCAGAAGAGCCTTTCCATGATACTGGAAACCATGCGAATGCTTTATGAAATTTTTTCTTGCTTTCAGTGTTCACCATTGTCCTTGAAGATGTCACTGGAATACATGTTGCCAAAGTGAGTCAAGCGACGCGTGCCATGAGAGCCGTCAAGGACTACGTAAATAACAGAAAGAACGCACTGCAGCTCCTGTCAAAAGTGCGGAACCTTGGAAGCATTCCTACCCCTCTGCCATTCCTCTCGAATTTATTCATTACAAGTTATCAATCTGAATGAAGTACCTGCAGTACACGTAGCAGAGCGCGTTGAATAGACTACAGTTTACACATAAAGACTAAAACAGTGAAAATAGACGAGGGACAGACACTCACAGTTGTTTCAACGTGCAACTTCATTTATATCACACAAATACATTGAAAAAGTGCAAATTGGAATGAGAAATCGTGATCGCTTCGCTCTAGCCGCTAGTTCGTTATAACCGGTGACGACAGTAGTAAAAAGATGCACATATGAGAGAAGATTGGAAAAGATTTACGGAGCTTTAGGCCTAGCCACGCTGTACCTTTATGGTACAGTAGCTTGATGGTTAATAACTAGCTATAATCGATTACAAGTCAAGAAGCTAGCAAAAGCGCCTCCCCACAAGCATGATGCGCCCGCTTCAAACGCCTCCGCAGTCGAGAAATAGTTCGCTGACAACGCCCCTTTTGGTCCAATGGATACATCTTAACTACAGAAAGACCTTGTAGGGGGCGGCGGCTTGCGCCACCTAGCCGAGGCGAATTATGCATTTTAGGCTTCTACATTACCCGCTCCGGAAGGTTGAAGTAAAAAAAAAGGCTTTAGGGGCAACGTAAATTGTTCGTTACTAAAGAGATGAAAAAGTCCCTGTCTATTACAGACCTGGATTGGAGCAGTAGTGCAGTTATATAAAATAAGGCGAAAAGAATGCTTTCTTTGCTCTGCAAATCAATATAAATTGTAACTTTTATAAGTAATGCATATACAGTTGTTGGATTTAGCTGGATAACCTTCATGCACGAATTTGGTACATTCCGTGCATTCGCTGCTTTTGTTAAACATTGAAAGTGGGGAAAACAAAAACACCTGCGTTTCGGGTTTTGAAAACCCCTGCGTTTAGGGTTTTGAAAGCCCCCTGCGATTCGGGTTTTGACAAATCCGGAGACGTCCTTTTCATTATGAATCCCAACGTGGAGAGAGCGGAATGCAATTCCTCCTATTCTTCTTCGTCAACAGAGTTTGGTGCAGCCTCGCCGTCTACACCAAGGAGCATCAACAGGAGGCATGAGAGCGGCGATGTCCTCAACCGAGTTGCACGGCAGCTGATGATGAACGTGTACGTTCAGGTGCGACACGCACCGCCCGCGAGGCCCGGCCAGCCCGGCCTCACTGTGGAGGAGTCCTGCATCGAAGTCAGAAAACTGCTTGGCGTTGGTGTACGCACCGTCCTCGAGATTATGATGCAGGCGAAAGAAACCGAGGGACAGGTTGTGACACCGTCTAGGAAGCGCCCAGCAAGTGAAGGCATGATGCGGCGCAAAGTTAGGTAAGGTGACTTCACGCTGTGCGCGCTGAGATCGTGCGTCCCCCGTTTCTTTCTACGCAATGACGTCCCCACGGTCAAGAAGATAATGGCCGAATTGTGCACCACTATTGAACTTCCCTCATTAAAGGCTTGGACGTTGCGTGGCCTTCTCCACGACATCGGATTCGATCATGACAAGGGGGAACAGAACTCGCGGCTGATTGAACGGGAGGACATCGTCGCCTCGCATCAGAGGTACCTGCATGAGATTGCAGGTCACCGAAAAGGTTGTCTGAAGATCTCCGACCTGGAGGAGACGTCGGTGACGGCAGGGCGCACTGTCTCAAGGGTGTGGGTAGACACGACCGAAGCCTCGTCTCACGACACCTTCATGCGTGGTCTCTCAACTGGCCTCAAGCAGCCATCGGGGAAAGGCCAGTGTCTTTTTGTCACCCACATCGGCAGCCATGAAGGCTTCGTCGACGGTTTCCTGGACGTGTTCCGCAGCCAAAATACCGGTGAATACCAAGAGGAAATGGATGGCGCCCCATTCGAGAAGTGGCTCGACGGTTTCCTCGACAAACTGCCGAGAGGAAGCGTTATCGTCATGGACAATGCTTCTTACCATTCACGGCGGTTGGAAGCAGTGCCGACGACGAGCTCCCGCAAGGACGACATCCGACAGTGGCTGGCGTCTAAAACATTTCATGGGGCCCCAAGATGCTGAAGAAGCAGCTCCTCAACATTGTTGCCTTGGCGAAGTCACAGTACCTAATGTATCGTGTGGACACTGCTGCCGAGACAGGTGGCGGCACTGTGGTCAGTCTCCCACCATATCCCTGCGAGTTCAAACCCATTGAACTGATATGGGCCCAGATCAAGAACGGCGTTGTTGCCCGAAACACGACGTTTAAGATCATTGACGTGGGAACACTCCTCAACGAAGAAGTTGGCAAGGTAACCACTGACAACTGGATTAATGCTGTGAGGTACGTTATTGACACTGAAGCAACGTTCAGCCAAGGCGGTGCCACAAGTGCCCACATCCAGTCCATCGTCATCCAGCTGGATGGAGAGGACACCCCATCCAAGAGTGACCTGTCTGGTGTCGAGCCCCTCAACGAACCTTAACGCCAACATTCAGGAGAAAGCGTGGAACATCTTGGAACACAAAACGGTCCCTATAAGAACTAATCATATGCTGTAAAATTGGATTGTCGTTCTTGTCCACGACTGACCTTCCGTGTCTCATACTGTCATGCTTCATTGCTCGTTGCCGTAGAGCGTTGCTCGTGGCTTTTCGATATGGCAGCCGACAGACAAATTTTTTATTTTCATTTTTGTTACGATAATGTATAAGCTGGTCTATACATTGCACTGTGCCATGAATCACTAGTATAGAGTTCAGCTTCGCGAAATCAAAAGCTTTCAGCCCATCTACGGCAAAGACCTCACATACCATATTGGCTTCCCGCTGTCTAAACATCTTCGCTACAAAACAAATCGGATTTTGATTGCAAATAAGCTCTTTCTTGTCCAAAAAAAACAACACAACAGATCACTGCAAGTGCTCCGCATTAAAGCATATTACGGTCGTCTGTAATCATTCACACGACTGAGGTCACTGGGAATAACAAAACCGTGTGTTAGCACAACGGAGAGCGAAATCGCAGTACCAGTGCTTTGTTTCGAAGTCTAAAGACGCCTGCCGTAATTCACAGGACTGAGGCCACTCTGAAAATAACAATAACGTCTGTCAGCCCTGTAGGCAGCCAACTCTCACTGCCAGTGATCTGTTTCGAAGCATAAACTGGACGTCGGTGGCCATTCACACGACCAAGGCTACTCTGAGTAGAACAATAACGTGTGTCAGCACTGTGGGCAGCTTACTATCACTGCCAGTGATCTGTTTCGAAGCATAAACTGGACATCCGTGACCATTAACACGACCGAGGCCACTCTGAGAATAACAATAACGTGTGTCAGTACTGTGGGCAGCTGACTCGCACTGCCAGTGATCTGTTTCGAAGCATAAACTGGACGTCTGTGGCCATTCACACGACCGAGGCCACTCTGACAATAACAATAACACGTGTCTGCACTGTGGGCAGCTTACTTTCACTGTCGGTGATCTGTTTCTAAGCATAAACTGGACGTCTGTGGCCATTCACACGCCCGAGGCTACTCTGAGAATAACAATAACGTGTGTCAGCACTGTGGGCAGCTTACCCTCACTGCCAGTGATCTGTTTCGAAGCATAAACTGGACGTCTGTGGCCATTCACACGACCGCGGCCACTCTGAGAATAACAATAACGTGTATCAGCACTGTGGGCAGCTTACTCTCACTGCCAGTGATCTGCTTCGAAGCATAAACTAGACATCTGTGACCATTCACGCGACCGAGGCCACTCTGAGAATAACAATAACGTGTGTCAGCACTGTTGGTAGCTTACTCTCACTGCCAGTGATCTGTTTCGAAGCATAAACTGGACGTCGGTGGCCAATCACATGACCGAGACCACTCTGTGTATAACAATAACGTGTGTCAGCACTGTGGGCAGCTTACTATCCCTGCCAGTGATCTGTTTCGAAGCATAAACTTGACATCTGTGACCATTCACACGGCCGAGGCCACTCTGTGGGCAGTTAACTCTCACTGTCAGTGATTTGTTTCGAAGCATAAACTGGACGTCTGTGGCCATTCACACGACCGAGGCCTCTCTGAAAATAACAATAACGTTTGTCAGCACTGTGGGCAGCTTACTCTCACTGCTAGTGATCTGTTTCGAAGCGTAAACTGGATGTCCGTGGCCATTCACACGACCGAGGCAACTCTGAGAGTAACAATGACGTGTGTCAGCACTGTGGGCAGCTAACTCTCACTGCCAGTGATTTGTTTCAATGCATAAACTGGACGTCTGTGGCCATTCACACGACCGAGGCCACTCTGAAAATAACAATAACGTGTGTCAACACTGTGGGCAGCTAACTTTCACTGCCAGGGATCTGTTTCGAAGCATAAACTGGACGTCTGTGGCCATTCAAACGACCGAAGCCACTCTGAAAATAACAATAACGTGTGTCAGCACTGTGGGCAGCTTACTCTCACTGCTAGTGATCTGTTTCGAAGCATAAACTGGATGTCCGTGGCCATTCACACGACCGAGGCAACTCTGAGAGTAACAATGACGTGTGTCAGCACTGTGGGCAGCTAACTCTCACTGCCAGTGATTTGTTTCGATGCATAAACTGGACGTCTGTGGCCATTCACACGACCGAGGCCACTCTGAGAATAACAATAACGTGTGTCAGCACTGTGGGCAGCTAACTTTCACTGCCAGTGATCTGTTTCGAAGCATAAACTGGACGTCTGTGGCCATTCACACGACCGAGGCCACTCTGAGAATAACAATAACGTGTGTCAGCACTGTGGGCAGGTAACTCTCACTGCCAGTGATCTGTTTCGAAACATTAAATGGATGTTTGTGGCCATTCACACGACTGAGGCCACCCTGGGAATAACAATAACTTGTGTTAACACAGTGGAGAGCGAAATCCGAGTGCTGGTGCTCTGTTTTGAAGCATAATAGGGACGTCAAAAGCTCCCTTGAAGTCGACGGCCATTATGAGTCTTGGGTCGCACTTCAACGAGTTGGCTAACACCTCGTGGTGGATGAGGAGCAGGCTGCCCTGTGCGCCGTGGTGCGGTCTGAAGAGGTGTGGCAATGATTTCCCAAATTTCAGAGGTACCATTGTACTCGCTTGAAATATGTCGTAAATACAGCATTGATTGCTTCACGTGCGGAAAAGTCATCTACAACATTGATGAGGGGTGGGGGAGAAGACGGAGATCTGGAGAATGCCAGTGCCGGAAACCGGGCCTAGTTCAGTGTGGCTGAAGCTTAATATAGTCAGTCTTGCAGAAACGCTGTGATTGAGTGAAGCGGTCTTCCATAAAGACCTCAGTTTTGAGCACTCGGTCTAGTGGAATGTAGACAATTAAATCGAACCTTTTCGGAGCCGATAAGAACCACAATGCACAGCTTGCAGCTAGACGTGTTGCCGATGACAGCGTTGTGAAGTACTGAAAGACCGTTTTGAGTGCTTGGGTGGCTTCTAAAGCTGATGTTGAATGAATGGAGGTATCTCTGGGTTTTGCGATGCTATAGTCTGTAACAGGCGTAATCCCCTTTTCCGTTGGTGCTGCTGTAGTGCCCCCGTCAGCTGGCCCTGAGGTTATATAGGTGCAGGTCACCATTTGGGGTCCCTTCTCGCACCCGGATCAAATTGGTCACCTCCTGGAAGGCCTGGGGATGTACTGTTGGAGCGGAATTGTAGGATCCGTCTATAGACTGCTGAGAAGTTATCCCATGCGACGAATCATGCAGAGCTATTTGAAGGCTGAGGTCGTAAGGCTTGCAACGAGATCAGAGGAGTAGGTGGTTGCTTCCCACTGTCAGTGTGCACTCGCCATACCCCTCGGCTTAGAGAGCCCCACGTTAACCCTTAACTATTCGTTGTCAATGCGCCACTAAAACCCTAATCATCAACCCTTAACTCTCAGGCCCCTGCCCGCTGTACTCGTCATAATTTTGAACCAATAACGCCGATAACGAGTCCTTCTTGTCTAGTCTAGAACCGTTTCAAATGTGCCTGATGGAGACGAACCAGCTGCTTCTTATCCAATTCCACATCGTGAACTTTAACAGCAGTGGGACTTGAAATTCTTTAGTATTTGTTTCCGTTTAGAGTGCTCTTTGTCTGGCAATGGGTGTCTTAAAATGACGGCAGTTCGATGGTGTTTAAGTAACGCGACTCGGAAACAGGCTTTTTCTGCATTGGCACTTGTTTCATCAAACTACATTTCCCCGGCAGTTTGTTTTATCAACACTGCAACGTTTTATCAGCAGATCGTTCCATCGAAACTCGTTTTATCGACATATCTTGCTATGTTTCGTCGACAACATTTTTTGGGGGGGCTACGAGAGCGCTGATTTGCTGGTGAGTGGGGGTACGGGTACATGCACGGGGGCGGGACCACCCTTTCACGCTGCTGCGAAGCGGCATGTACGGGTGGGCCGAGTGGGTTCACATTTTTGTAATGACCTTCTGCAGACTGTCGCCGCGAAGCCTCGTGAACTGAGTGGTTGGATAGTTTAACATGTGCCCCAATGATAATCGCACAACAAAATGTTCTTACAGCGTGAATTGGCGTGTCGATGAAACTTCACAGCACGGTGTGGTAGCATTGATGAAACTAGAGTCGATAAAAAGATGATGAAACATGTGTCGATAAAACGACAGGTACCCTTTTTTCCGATGCTTCCATGGAAGCTCTGACAATGCGGACAGCAATGTTGCCTCCAAGAAGTTCGATATGTTTTCTACACAAGTCAGACTTTGCCAAGGTAGACCAGAAAGATTATGGCGGACTCTGAAGAGCTCGTTCGCGGCTACGGCCTGGTATAATGCAGAGATAAACATACGTCAGAAATGTAATTAGGCGGTTTGAGCCGTTGCTTGATTGAAACATTGTTGATCTTATTGCTATGAAGACACACCATTATGCCCCTTGCATTGAGACCAAGATTTAGGCATCTGGATATTCGGTTTGTTTTGAATTTTTGATTTAGATAAATATTTTGTGTATAAGAAAGCCACAATTCATGAACTGGGAAGCTGCCCTTGCAATCAATTTTTATAGACGTACTCTTTAGGTGTTGCAAATTATTAAACCAATGCTGCGATCGAATAGTGTGGATAATATTTTACTTTCAAATTAAAATGGAAAAGTTGGTGCGTCTTTGCCGGTAATACTTTAGGCCGTGACGCGACGCGAGTGTGGGTACACGCGTCACGTACCCGGGTGTCGAATAAAAAAATTGCGACTGACAGGGCCTCTGAGAGCAAGCAGAATATTGGGAAGCATTTGAGAGAACCAAATCTGCTTCCCTCAATTTCTCTGATATTTTTCCAAAATAACAAATCAACTTTTTAACGTCCAAAACAATATTAATATAAATGTTTGCGATATACGCATCACGGTCTTTATCATTTTTATGCCACATGTACTCAGATGTAGCAGCTCATTATTGCAAACGAAGGTGCAGCCGAGGGTACTATCGCAGTCCTAGATTACCGTGCAGCTTATTGCGACGCGGAAACTTGACAAGGACGCCACGTTTCACAGATGAATACATACTGCTTCAAAGGCGTCATTTCAGTAGAGAGACTATTTATTAACGCGAACAAAGATATAGCAAAGATACGGTCGAAATCAGGTGAAGACACTTACTGTGTTCGCGGTTCACTTATGCCCCTCCCGCACAGCCCACTACACTTATAAAGAAAAGTTTTGTGACCGCTGCATTTTAACGTCACTCCACGGAAACCGCTGCGAAGAAAAGCCGATGCCGTCACGATGTTGAGGCGCAACCTGAGGCAGACCAAGCATACGGCGTCCGACGTATGTACGATGCTAGGCATTACTCCCGCATCGTACTTTTGGACGGTAATGCCATCACTGGATTCTCGCGCTGTTGCGCAGAACCTATTGCGAATAAAAGTGGACGCAGTTACGACTTAGCGATGTACGCTCGGGTAAGTGAAAAACCGCGGTAAAGAACAGAATAATTACTGCAAGATACTGGAGTCGTAGAAACTCTGCACGGCAGCTATGTTGAAAATATTCGTTTGCAAAAACAAGATTGGTTCGCGCAGGTTGTGACGTCATGAAAACAATGGGATGCGATTTGTGGCGGAGGAATACAAGATTTCCTTTGAGGGACATTAGCCGCTACCTTCTTGACTTGTAACCGGCTATATTCCAGTCAGCTCTACTTACACTCTCTGCTCAGTCATAGTGATATTGTATTTAATAGGACTAAACGCGCGAAATATTTCTGCACTTTCCACCCAAAGGATCATTAAAGCAAATCACAGGAACGCCCAATATTTTTTTTTTTTTTTACCGGCACTGGGAATTGTCTTATTATTGCATGTTCTTCTGCAGTCCACATCACGCTTCCTTCGGTTACCTGTATCATCATAATGTTTGTGCAATGCAGGTCAGTCAAATCATGCCAAATGTTCCGCAAGAATCATGTTATTTCGTTATATCTACTGACTTTTTTCCTGAAGTATATGAAATCTATTTTTTATACTTTTATTTGACTTATACATTCGTACTTCTTGAGAGAATTCTCAGCGACAACTTTTCTTGGCAACGCAGTTAAACGTGCGCGTGCCCTCTGCCTTTTTGAGCGCGGATTAAAGCTGTGCGCAAACTCCCCCCCCGTCGGCAATGGTAAGAAAGTTGAGCCCGAGTGAAGTACTTCCTCCCTAATTTCGTGCTTTCTTGTCTTGTGCGGTTTTATTTCTTGAATTTATGTATAGTATTAGTCCTCCTTACTCAATGCTCTACACGCACATGTAAGACACTGGAAATAAATAAATAAATAAATAAAAATAAATGGCCTCGTCCAACGATTAAGATTTTCAAACCTGTTCTCCCTGAGATAGCAATAAATTAATATTATTTGGGTTTTAAGTGGTGTTATATGATAAATGAAAACCTCGAACATCCTCTCGTCAATGGGATGCGTAATTTACTGAAAGCAAGCAGCGATTGAGGAACTTGCAGGGAAGAAAAGAGTTCTGTCTCGTGGCAATATTTAGGTAGGGCTTACCGCGTCAGGTTCCGTTTCCTTGTTTTTTTTTATTATTAAGGAAGCCCAAGATTTGGAAATGACATGTACGTGAGAAAAATTCTTCTAATATTGTTCTAAAAGCCAATATGGAAAGACATCTTCCAACAAAACGCGGAGGTGTTTTGTACCACCGCAGCCCCCTTGTGCCGCACTTTCCCCACACGACATAACTGCAAGATTGACCGCTTTTACGCGCAACATAGGCGATAGATTCGGAAGCGGATTGATCTGCGCAAAGATTCATCTTATTAAAGACTGGGTGGATTGAACAGAGTGTCTCGAACAAAAAATTCGGTCGCACCGCGAACTACTCCTGTCTCGTAAAGCGCTTGGCGGAGGATTGCTCGGATGGGTGTTCCAACACCTGCCCTTTCCTTTTATCGTATCTCGCGTAATAAAAATATATAAATGCGCGATTTTGTATATTTAATGTATTCGTTAACATCAAATAAGATCGCAAGAGTCGACAAAAATCGTCAACAGTTTAATATTTTGCTGTAATGCTTACAGCGAAATACACTGTCCGGCACACTTAGCGAGATCGGCGAATGTTCGCCTTGGCTCCCCTAAGCACTTTCTGTGACACTTATAGTCTGGATAAGAACTTCCCCGCTGTTCAAGATGAATGTGGAATACCGGAGATATGTTGTTCTTTTAAACTGTGCCGCGCGCTGCACCTTTGCCACACTGGGGGTAGAGCGGTGTCCGCAGTGTTAGGTGTTGACACCACATTCACAGGGTACGGCCTCTTATATAAGGTTTATCAATGCGAGATAATTTATAGAAGGCCAATTTGATAAGACGGTTTTAGTATAGCGTACCGAGATGACGCTACTGAACTTGAGAAGTGTTTCTCTGCGATTACCTTAAACATTAGCGTACGACGCTCTCAGTTCCACCGATATATAGTCATAGCTTATTCCGTGTATGCCCAAAAATGCTTTTCACTTAAAGAAAACAAAAACGTTTTTGTATGGCATTTCGAAGTTGTTTTAAACTCCGATACACGCTTATGTCACACTGTCATACTGGTTTGTTATGGTTCCTCGTTTTCCGACAGAGCGAAAAAAAATTAATGTGCTTTAGTGTTGCTGTGGGGTCACTCTGGGGGTCCACACTATCTCTGGAAATTCCACTGTTAAGTTCCGCATGTGATATGTAGCGTCGACGCTACTTTTTCCGGAGCGCAAAGAGTTTGAATAGTCATTCTATGACTTTACTTTTTTTTTTCTTTTTTTTTTCAGATTGACGAAAGCAGCTGTGCCAAATTCTGCTTAGAGAGAAGCTCGGGACTATAGTACGTGGGAAAGTTATAAGTTATTTTTAGCTAATAAGGTTAATAGGTGAAACTATGAAGCGGCGGTAATATTTTAATAAAAGATTGATGGGTGGGAGCTTCGATAATGAATGTACAAATACACGTATATGGTGTAATACTATGATTGCGGAAATGAAATGCAATATTTGAAAGTTTGAAAGTTTTGAAAGTTTATTGGGTTTTTCACGGGCCAAGCCCGGTAGGGAGGTAGTGGCAAAAGGCATTTCTGCCTCACTGGGCCTTTACCCCCCGCAGTTTACAGAAGTGCAAAAGGTGGCATGGTATACAGCTTTGTAGCATTCGTTTCTGCTTCAATACATGCCTGTGTACGCAAATACATTTCATGCAACACATTAAAGAAAAAGTTTATTTCATACCGCACAATAAACAAGGAATACTCAACAGTTTTGGTATTCCAAACTCGAGTCACTCTTAACTCTGAGACTTTATTTGATTTATTTACAAGCAATGCCGACAGCTCAAATATAAAAGTCGGAGTGATGAATTAGAACCTACGTGACAACTTTTCGACGTACACTGGAGTCGATCATTTGTGTATAATATTGAATCTATGTGGCTGTCTGCATTTAATTTCCAATGACAAACTGTGTACCACCATTTATGCTATGTGCTGTTTGTGAACACAACAAAATAAAGATTAATAGTATTACGTGTTCACCTTCCAATATTGATGTGTTTAAAAACCAAAATTCATTAAGTAGAAAACTGCGACGGCTGTCAAAATACTAATTGTTTTTAGATGAGAGGTCAAAGAGATGTATTGGAGTAATATGTTTTGTTTAAAGTATGTTGATAAAATTTACAATCACTTTTTGTATTCATTCAGACGCATTTATAGGTGCCAGTTTTCGTGCCAAGTGCTAAAGACATCTAAAAAATTAAAAAAAAACTCTGATAACTCCTGATCTACTTGACAAAATTAAAAAAGCGTAGTGTACCAGAAATCTGTCAAAACCACAGCATCAAACAAATCCGCATAACCAGCTCTCTTTAAGACTATCGCAACCAATTGACAAACTAGCTACGGATTGAACGTGATTAAAATCAGCGAACAGCGTTAGGAAACGGTTGAAGAGAACAGAAGAAAGGAAAGACGCTGAAACTAGCAACTCAATATATCTTCCAAAGAGAAGATAGAAAATGACACAGAATAGGCCCTGTCTCCTGTTTTCTTCAACAGTTTCCTAACGTCGTTCTCTGATTTTAGTCATGTTGAACCCGTACCAACTACTACAGCTTACCACCCCGCTACGAATGGCTAAAGCCGAATATCATTCTAAGGTTTTTTTGGAAAAAAAAATAGTGGTCGTACGGACTTAATTTTGGAATAACTGAATTAAGTTTAAAATCTCGTTTTAATCCATCTTCTGTACTCCGTGTCACTAGTTGCATGCAGTATAGGCGAAGTCAACGCCAGGCGAGGGGAGAAAGGGAAAGCACTAGAAAGGCTGGTGACGAGAAGAGAAACCTCCTCACCTCCCAAACGTTCCTGCTTCTCTCCTTTTCTCCCCTCACCCTACATCTCTCCTCTCCCATCCCGCCTTCCCAGTGCTCGCCCTTTCTCTCTTCTCCAGGCGTTGCCTTCGCCTGCACTGCACATAACTAGTGACACGGGGTATAGGTTTCGGTTTCTTATCGAAGCGCATCTTAGTGCCCGCGGTCCAGCTCCCCGGTGGTCGCTGAGCAAAGCCACCGCTTCGCCTCTCTCGTAGGATGGAAGGAAGTATAGCACACGTGTTTTGCGCGTCCCGGCCCTTGGGGAAAATTGCCGCTGGCGCAGAGATGCGCTTCGGGTAGAAACCGAATCATTGAAACTTGTCCAGATTGAGCGTTTTTACGGAACGCCGTAAAATGCTGCCCTTGCCTGATTTATTTCTAAAAAAAAGTTGACGTGGTGGTTTTCGACGATGCTTAACAAATTTCTCAGTGGAGCCACATGTTTATTTTCACAAATAAAAAAAAAATTAGTCAATTTTAGTAAATTATTTTGCTAATTTGTTTATTTTTGAAATCTTTGACGTCTGTCAAGGCTGGTAGTGTGTTCGCACAAAGAGCCTCCTAATGCGATAGTAGTGTTAGCTACTTCCTTCGGTTTTCGCTATACGGTGTCTGGCCTCGAAAGCGCTGCGCGTATGGTGCGGCGTGCGTATGTGCCACGCGTATGCGGAGACGCTGCGTAGCGTCGCTGTGCCTCCGCCGGACGTCCGCATACGCACGACGTCCACATACGCAGGCACCGCGTGTACGCGGACGTCGTCCTCGATGTCATCCTAGAGGTCGTATAGAAGGTCGTCAGAGAGGTCGAGGTCGTCAGAGAGGTCGTACTAGAAGTCGTCTTTGACGTCGTCCTCTAGGACGCCATTCTAAACGTCACCCAAGCAAGCAGATAAATCCGCGCCCCGCATACATCGAGCGGCAGTACGCACACATTAACATTTGCGCCCAATTAAGCTACGAAGCAATCACTCATGGCTGCGGCGCAAGCAGATAAACCCGCGCCGCGTATATACGGAGCGGCGGTACGCACACGTTCACATTAGCGCCCAAGCTGCGGAGCAATTATCGGTTTGAGTTTAGCTAGTTGGTACATGGTCAATGATGGTGGTGAAACAGCTGGAACAATAAACGATTACACAGATACATGGAGAAGGCACACACACGAAGCTGCAATGATGGCGTGAAAACAGCTTGAACATTCATGGATTGCAAAGAGATGAAGGAGTCCTTCAATTTCGGTGTGGCGCGCTGTAGTCCCGATGACGACAAGGATTGCGTCGTAAACCATTATTAAAACAACGTGTTTACACAAAACTCGCGTCGTGGTATTCACAGTGAGCTGCGTCGTGAGTCTCATGACGAATGGTATCGCAATTCATATATACCCAACAATAGTGGTTTCTGCAGCAATTTTTTTTATGTTGAACAGCAGCGTTTTAGAGAGTTTTGAAAGCTTTCGCGGAAACGCCCTTTAACGCGAACGGACTCAAGCCAAGGCCCTTCCGTGCACATCATGTCGTCGGGTGACAAAGGAGGCAAGCCAAGTGATTCTCACACGAGACGAGAACAACACGCCTTGCTGAAAGATTACAGGGACTCCAGCCTGGCGTCGGCCATCGTCCGTTATTGTTTCATCGGGTCTGACATCCGGGCCACTCGCTGAACGCCTTGCGTATTGACCGCCCCGACGGCCCGGTGCTTCCCGAGTCACGCCACACAGGACCGCACTGGTTACGGTCGCAAAAGTCTTGAGGGTTCTGTCAATGGTGGCTGTTACCTCGGTTTGGTTTCGAATGTAGTTAAAAGAAGACGAAATGGCAAGAGTTGGTTATCACAACTACCATAACGTAAAAAAAAAATTAGAAGAGCATAAAAATCTCACATTTACTTACTTATTAAAACAAACATTCGAGGAATTAAGGCTAGAGCTTTATATGCCCCACTACGCAAACAGGTGTCGGCGTTTGGCCCTAAAAATTGACATACAAATACGTTATCAAGCACGCGTCGCTGAAGGTCAAAGTGGACGCGCCTCATAAATAAAACACAATGAAAAGCACAGAAACGCAGACGCTTCGTCATGGAAGCTGTGAAGCTGGCGGGGGCACCGCGCCTACGCGCCGCTCAAGGTCAAAGCGGACGCGCCTCAGAAATAAAACACAAAGATAAGCACAGCAAAGCAGATGCTTCGTCACTGAAGCCGTGAAGCCGGCGGGGGCGCCGCGCCTGCGCAGTGGGGAAGCGAGGTGTCACCGCCGGACTATAATTCTATCGTATTCCTACAGGTAAGCAATCTTAAATCTCTTTGGCGTGTTTTTTTATTTTATTTTTATTTTTTTTTTTGCGAAAAGTTTAAAACAAAAAAATGCAATTAAAATTCTTGCTGTACAGAAGACCTGCTGATATATTGGCTGGATCAAATTCTAACAGACAAACAAAAAACAATGACTTAGAGGTATGCGCCCAAAGGTATTAAACCGGCAAGTAACAGATACGTTTTATAAACTGCAAGATACTCTTAAAATGAATTCAATATGCTGAAGCTCTGATCTGACATACCCGTAAGTGGTAAAACAGTAAAAGCGTGTGAGTTTTTGTTTTCCCTTTAGCTGAAGGCAGACGAGTAAGTTGTTCAAATGAAGACGGGCGGGCGTCTTCAAAATTCTGGCCAATATTTTGTACCCAAGGGGTAACTTTCCGTGATGACAGTGTAAAGTGCAAGCCTGAGTACTGTCTCCGCTAGGGCAGTATTTACCTAATATAAACGCATGAATGTACAGACCCCTGCAATATGCAATACCCACGGGGAGCGCGTGGCCGAGGCGGTGGCTGGCGGGGGCGCTTCGAGCGCTTCGGGCAATTCCATTCTGTATCAAGGGGAGGACGCTCACTCGGAGCTCAGCTAAAGCGCAACGCGCTTATCAGTTTGTGCTGAGCCCCGAGGGAGCGTCCTCCCCTCGATGCAGAATGAAAGTGTCATGAGCGCTCCCAGCGCACCCGCCAGCCACAACCTCGGCCACGCGCTCCCAGTGGGTTTTTCAGATTGCAAGGGACTGTACATAGTTTGCAGCCCCTGGTAACCTACTTGTTGATTTTTTGTTTTGTTTTTTTCAGTGTAAAAAAAAAGGTGGAAGGATCAGAAGTGGAGGCTCTCAGAAGCACCCTTTTTATATTTAAAAGGTCCTTGGTTAGAATTTTATAAGAAAAGTCGAGTTCAAATATCAGACTGCAAATGACCAGAAACGTGTGGAGGATGGTTATCAAGGAACTTGTTAATATATCAAGTAACTGGCACTCGGGAATCGATCGAACAACTCATAAAGCAACTCTGTGAGGTTAATCGCCTATCAACTCGTAACCTGACGAAGTTGCTTTTATGAGTTAGATGAAGCAACCCAGGTAGCACGCCAGAGGAATGCCCAACTTGGGCAAAGGTCTGGCAAACATAAGGGCCCAACTTTGGCGCAGTTAGGCTTTTGCACCATGGCACTCGTCAGTGCCAAAGTACGGTGCCTAACTATAGCCTTAGTTGGGCGATCCTAGGGCATGCCAAAGTTTGGCTCTTCTCTGGTACGCCAGAGTAGTGCCAAAGTTGGTGCCATACTTGAGCCATAACTGCCATAGTAAATCCTAATCTGGGAATTCGGGGCATGCCAAGGTTTGGCGTTTCTCAGGTCCGCCAGAGGAGCGCCAAAGTTGGTGCCATACTTGAGCCATAACTGCCATAGTAAATCCTAATCTGGGAATTCGGGGCATGCCAAGGTTTGGCGTTTCTCTGGTCCGCCAGAGGAGCGCCAAAGTTGGCGTCATACTTCAGCCATAACTGCCAGAGCAACGATTAATTTTGTTATTTGGGACGTGCCAAAGTTTGGCTTTTCTCTGGTTTTGGCCCAAAGATGCCAGATGAGAGCCGAACTATCAGAAAATGAAGCCTAACTTTGGCACTTGTTTGGTGATTTTTCCCCAAAAATGCAAGATCTATGCCGAACTACAAGGAAGTAAGCCTAACTCTGGCATATCTGTGGCAATTTTGGCCTAAAGGTGCCAGATGACTGCCGAACTATAGGAAAGTGAAGCCTAACTTTGGCACTTGTTTGGCGATTTTGGCCTTAAGATGCCAGATGTCAGCCGAACTACAAGCCACTAAGCCTAACTCTGCCACATCTGTGGCGATTTTGGCCCAAAGGTGCCAGATGACAGCCGAACTATCAAAAAGTGAAGCCTAACTTTGGCATTTGTTTGGCAATTTTGGCCCAAAAATGCCAAATATCAGCCGAACTACAGGGCAGTAAGCCTAACCCTGGCATTTGTTAGGCGATTTAGGCCCAAATATGCCAGATGACAGCCGAACTACCAGGCAGTGAAGCCTAAATTTGGCACTTGTTTGGCGAATTAGGGCCAAAATACCCAGACTGTTGCCAAGGAATGTCAGGTTTGGCTCTACTTTGGCTTTTTCGGGCTTTTTAATGCCCTAAACTCCCAGACAAAAGCCAAATTTTGGCCCAGAACTCGTTGCTACCTGGGAAGTTCGGCGATTCGGTTCAGAATTGTCCGTTGGATGCGTTCAGTGGAGCCGCCACGCCGATCATCGCAGCTGCGCTAATTATGATTCCTATATGTTCCCTATATATATTTTCTTCGCTGATTGAGCCATACTTCTAAACATTTGTGCATTTTTACGTGGCTTAATATATGTCTTGTATTTTCAGTAGTTCGCTCTTTTTGCAATTAAACACCATTACTCCAGACATTTCACTACTAAAAATCCGGACCAAGACGTCTTTTTGCTATCTACATACACTGTGTATTTAGGATATTTCCATAAGTACTATGACCGCTTTGCACTATGCACTATGACCGCTTTTGAATGACAGCGTGTTAATAACTAAAACCGCTTATAAAAAAGAAATGCGGGGAAGCTTGGGGTTTGCGTGCTCTTCAGGCTTGACTTAACGTGCCACTCCACTTGTGCTTTAGCTTTGACAGTCCTCTCATTTACGCTTGAATAAAACTCTGTTTCTAGCAAGCCGGCTCTGGTATCAGAAAAAAGGCACAATGCAATCTGTAATAATCGAAGAGCAGTCCGGACTGCCACACTCGCCCCTCCATAACTTGCGCTCGACCCCAAACCACTACCACACCCACTCCGAGAAAGTTGCCCCAGCTTGCACAATCCACATGTCTTGCCGTATACTCTGTCCTCGAGACGGCAGCTCATATACCATTCGCGTCAGGCGGGTCAACTGGCGAGAACGGCGGTAGACATCACGGCCCCTTCTGTCCCCCGAAGAAATCGCATCCCTGGGAGACTCCAAACATCTGTTGAAGTGACACCAGGTAATCATCCCGAACGGGACAATGAGGACCCCGAGGAACAGGCACACGCTCGACGAGCTCTGCTAGGAACAAGAGAAGAGAGAAACGCGGAAGAAACCGGCACCGATCCGAGGCGCCGCGTGGGCCCTATTTATGGCGATCGTCATCACTGCCTTGGTTTGTCAGATAGATGGCCAGGAGCGCTCCCAGTCGCGGGGGGAAGCCCGCTTGCCTGTCCTGTGGCCGATCAGGGCTCATTTAACGGGACGGGTGGTTCCCGCTGTGAGGCACCGCCTGTCGGGGGGCTGTCAGTGAGGCCCGGGGCAACACGGCGTCCGGGCCACGAGAAAGAAGAAGGGGAAGCGGAAGCGAGTAGGCGGTGAGGCGGAAGTAACGAGAATGTGACGGAAGAAGAGAAATGAACGCGATGAACCGGCGCGTATTCGCTGACCCGCCCGACGCGGCGAGTTATCGGGGCCCCGACCCCGGGGCACGTTTGTCGCTACTCGAGCTCTTTCTTTCTCCCGCCGACACACGAAAGGCAGGACGCCAGCGTTCCGCCTTCTGCAGCGTTTGACGAATGCAGTGGAGACAAAGGGATCTAGCTTTAGGTCTACCCCTTAATCATTCCAACCAGAGCTTGGCGTTCGGACGTCTCCGCGCGCTCTCCTCTCCTCCTCTCCCTCAGTTTCTCGGTGCATAAATACTATCGCTTATAAGGAATTTACACAACGTCCAGATGTGATACAATATTAAATTTATTCCATTTATATTATGTATACAGGGTGCTTATTTTAGGCTTTTGGCATCGTTTCTTAAAAAAGGCGACGTTAATGCAGCATAATCTCTTAATGGGTAACTGCAAAAAAAAAAAAAATTCTTTTTTGAAGAGCCTAATTGGGACAAGCATGGCTCAAAACAACTTTTCCACAAAAAAAAAAGTATTTACACAATATTCATTGCTCGAGGCAGATTTTAGTTTGCGGCTATTTCGTCCGTCTTAAATCGCGCGCCACAAAGTGGGTATTATACGTCACGGAGTGGCTGCTACACGTCACGGAGCGACGTCCGATAGGAACTCTTCTTATTGGCTAAAGATTGAATGCCAGCGTAGATCTTGGTTGGTAAACATTAGTGATATGTTGTAATTTCCTTTTGAGCGGCATATTTTTTCGTTTAAAGAATAACCCATGGAATCAGAGTTATTATTCTTTACAAAAGGTTTACAAGAA
Organism: Ixodes persulcatus; assembly: GCA_013358835.2. Taxonomy (NCBI): domain Eukaryota; kingdom Metazoa; phylum Arthropoda; class Arachnida; order Ixodida; family Ixodidae; genus Ixodes; species Ixodes persulcatus. The sequence goes on along the minus strand of JABSTQ010008546.1, from coordinate 68,020 downwards.
GGGCACTTCCGTTTGGATTTATACCATAACAAACAAAAGCTTTGACGTAGATTCGTGGCCGCCGAAGTCTCTGCTCCCGCCTGTCTTGCCTACCTCGACTAGTCGTTTCGCCGAAGTGATCAGTACTTCGTGCTGACCCACGTGCATGAGTGAGACTTCCTGAAGTGAAGTAGGCCTTGTTTAGCAACTGTCGCAGGTGTTAGTGATAGGAAGTGGCGCGGGGTTTTGGCTTTCAGAGCGCAGTTTGTTACTTTCGTTTTCCTTTTTACTTTCTTAGCGTGTTTCTTTTTCTTTCTTTTTTTTTTTTTGCTTGCGTGTGCAAATGTTGACTTTTTGGAGATGTCAGCTCAAGTGCTGTCAGATGAGTAACCGCGACAGCGAGCCTTAAGCAGCCATGTCGCCCCGAAATATGAGTGCTATTTGCCTGGACGCAATCGGGCGTTCGCGTAGCGACTAACGTTTTCAGCTATGTTCTCGCATTTCGCTCCGGAGGCCTTCACGATTCGCACCGGGTGCACCGAACATCCGCAGCTGAGACACAGCTGTTACGTAAAAAGCCTGGCACAGCCAGGTTGTTATGTAACAGCTGTCGGCAGAAGCCTCTGGACGTACGAATTCTGCGTTAGCCGACATATTTTTTCGGCTTCTGAACCATCTTACATAAAGTTGTTTGAATTGAATGTGAACTGTTATCGTAAATCTTGGCTTGTGATTGCGCCTTCGTAGGTCATCTTATTTGTTTTGTTAGAGAGACGCAAACGACAAAATCGTTTGCATATTCTGCATACCTTGCAAAAGCACTTCCCCACTCACCTTGCGAAAAGCGCGAAACACGGAGTCCGCACCGTCCTGACTTCCCAGTCTTTTACCTGCTTTAGAGCAGTTTGTACATGCAGGTAGGTATGTCTACTGCAACTGCAACTTGAAATTAGGGGCAGTTCCGGACAGAAAAGTGACAAAGTTGGGAAACCTTGTTCGCCCTCCTCAATTTCTGAACTCACAAGTGATTGTACCATAATAAATGCGCCAACACCTCTTCACAAAATAAAAAAAAAAAACTATGTTCACTACGTAAAAAAAGGTCTCAGTTTATGCATCGGTGGGCAGGCAGGAAATATTGCACAAATTTATTCTCACTGCATGATGAGCGCAACAAACGCACACGAGATTTACAGGAAAATATCAGTGGTGACTTATGTTTCCCTGCAATCTGTGTAACCGGTCGTTTGCAGGACCGAATCATCTGCTCGAGCGGTGTGCGTCGCCGTGCAAACACGTCGCTGTGCAAACGCAGTCCAACAACACGAAGCATAAAAACGGCAGATTTAGAACAACAATCCGGAGTCCATTGTTCAATTAAAACGACGTAATTTTATTCAAAACATCCGCAGCTTTTTACTCGCGGTATGCGTCGGGAATCTTCCACATTTTGAAGCGGAACGAAGGAAGATTTACTTTTAAAGACGCTCCTTGCGTCCTGAACCAGCTGGACCGAATCTGCTGACGACGACGGGACTGAACCCGTTGAACCTCAACCCCACAACAGCCAATTTGCGCTCTGTGTTAGTGTGGGTTTCTACTTCCAAGCCCCGCACCACACACCACGAGCGTTACAGTTCTTTGTCGCATCGCCATGTTGCACCAAACAAAACGGGATCGCCGAAGTCAACGCAGCGCTGTCGTGAACGTCGGCTTGCGGCTGCGCACTCGTGGACCCTGTGACTCCCTTCGCTTTCAAAGCACACACGACGATTAGGAATCGTACTTTCCGTCTTCCGGGAATATCACAGGAGCACTTCTCCGGTCACGCGTTCGCTACATGTGCGCGCAAAACGCGGAGCTTCTAGTGTCCCGTCAAACCCTGGTCAAACCAAAACAATACCAGCGCCATGTTGAACGTGCGTTGTTGCCACATTTTCTCCGACCGAACAAAAACAACGAAAGGGCTCTAGGTTCCAGCGTACATCGGCGGCACCCTACCCCCGTTCTCCCGTTCCCCCCCTTTCTCCTGATTCGCGGCGTATTTTCAATATGGTTCTTCGACAAGACACACCAGAACTCCAGACTCTGCGTACGTCGTTGAACTCTGCAGCCAAGTCAATCCAAGAGCAAATCTAAGAGCGAAGGGCGGGGCGTACTTCTCCTCCGCGCGGGTCGAAAGAGCGGAAGTTTCAAATGTGGAGAGGTTCTGACTCCGGCTAAATTATGTACTGTGGAGTAAAAATTGCTAAACAAAATTTTCTTTTTCTGCGGAAGGTTTGTTTTGTGACATACTTGTCCAAATCAGGCTGTTTAAAAAAACACTTTTTTTGCAGTTACCCTTTAAGTTATATACAACCAGGTGACATTAGATATGAAGCTAATTGTCGCGATAAGTTGAGTAACTGTCTAAAATTCGCATAATAATTTGAATTAGTAAAAATAAACATAGTGTTCAAATTAGAAACGTGCTCATTGTCATTAAAAACAATAAAGCAATAAATTGTTAAAAGCGCAGCACATGGGAAAAGCGGTGGTGCGCTAAAGTTACCATTCGTACAAAAGGCGCGAGGCTCGCGGTGCGGATACGCAGGTTATAATTTTATCACCTGCTGCCCCCATGCCAAATACAAAAACAAGTCAACGCATACCAAGCAGCATTGTCTCAAAGTAATGGTTTGGCTGTTTTTATGCATTTCTTTCATCTTTGGAAATTTGGCCAATCGCGCCTCGCCGGGGAACATTTTGTGGACAACGCAATCCCCACCTAAAGGCGAAATTTAAAATGCAGAGCCCTCCAGAACAGTCTGGCGCTATGGAAAATACTTAAAAATTATTCTTTTCTGCAAAAACCGGTCTCAATGTGGGTATGGTTTAGATGTTTTTACGCATGCGTTCACCTTTTGAAATTGGGGCAAACGTACCTCGCCTGGGAACTTTTTGAGAACAATCCAGTTCCCAACTAAAGGCGGAATTTAAAAAGCAGAGCGCTTCAGAACCATCTGGCACTATGGCAAATACTTTAAAATAATTCCTTTCTGCGAAAACCGGTCTCAAAGTGGGTATGGTTTAAATGTTTTTACGCATACGTTCAACTTTTGAAATTTGGGCACACGCGCCTCGCCGGGGAACGTTTTGAGAACAATGCAGTTCTCAACTAAAGGCGGAATTTCAAATGCAGAACCCTCCGGAATATTCTGGCATCATGGCAAAAACTTTAAAATAACTCTTTTCTGCGAAAACCGGTCTCAAAGTGGGTATTGTTTGGATGTTTTTACGCATGCGTTCATCTTTTGAAATTTGGGCACACGCGCCTCGCCAGGGAACTTTTTGAGAACAATCCAGTTCCCAACTAAAGGTGGAATTTCAAATGCAGAACCCTCCGGAATATTCTGGCATCATGGCAAAAACTTAAAAATAACTCTTTTCTGCGAAAACCGGTCTCAAGGTGGGTATGGTTTGGATGTTTTTACGCATGCGTTCATCTTTTGAAATTTGGGCACACGCGCCTCGCCAGGGAACTTTTTCAGAACAATCCAGTTCCCAACTAAAGGCGGAATTTAAAAAGCAGAGCGCTTCAGAACAATCTGGCACTATGGCAAATACTTTAAAATAATTCCTTTCTGCGAAAACCGGTCTCAATGTGGGTATGGTTTGGATGTTTTTACGCATGCGTTCATCTTTTGAAATTTGGAAACACGCACCTCGCCAGGGAACTTTTTGAGAACAATCCAGTTCCCAACTAAAGGCGGAATTTAAAAAGCAGAGCGCTTCAGAACAATCTGGCACTATGGCAAATACTTTAAAATAATTCCTTTCTGCGAAAACCGGTCTCAAAGTGGGTATGGTTTAAATGTTTTTACGCATACGTTCAACTTTTGAAATTTGGGCACACGCGCCTCGCCGGGGAACTTTTAGAGAACAATGCAGTTGCCAACTAAAGGTGAAATTTCAAATGCAGAACCCTCCGGAATATTCTGGCATTATGGCAAAAACTTAAAAATAACTCTTTTCTGCGAAAACCGGTCTCAAAGTTGGTATGGTTTGGATGTTTTTACGCATGCGTTCATCTTTTGAAATTTAGGCACACGCGCCTCGCCAGGGAACTTTTTGAAAACAATCGAGTTCCTAACTAAAGGCGGAATTTAAAATGCAGAGCCCTCCAGAACATTCTGGTACTATGCAAAATACTTCAAAGTCAGAATGTTTTTGAAAAAACCGGTCTCAAAGTGTGAGTGGTTCAACGTTTCGATGCACTCGTTTTTTTTTGTTTTTTTTCAAATTCGCGTGCACGCGTTTAATCTAGAACCTTTTTTGAGGTCGGCCGACTATTTCACTGATGATGAAATACAAAATTTAGTGCACTCGACTATAAGCTGCTACAGTAAATGCCTTAAAATTAGTCATCTTTGTGCAAACTTGTCTCGGCGTGGACATTGTTCGACTATTTTCAGGCATTCGTTCACCATTTCAAATTTGGGCACACTCGCCTCATCAGGAACTTTTTGAGATCGGTCGAGTTCTCAACTGTTGAAGAAATACATAATTTTTGGCTTTTGGCTACCAGCTGCTGCTATAGAAAATCCTTTCAAATTATCCATTTATTAGAAAGCTTGTCTGGAATCGGACATAGTTCTACTGTTTTTAAGCATCGCTTCATTTCGAATTCGGGCACCCAGGCCTCATTCAGGAACATTTTAAATATGGCCAAGTACATAACTGTTGACGAAATACAAACATTAAGGCCGCCGACTACAAGCCGGTGCTACTGAAAAATTTTAAGCTTCAGACCGCTTCGAGGAATGTGTTATCAGGTCGAATATTTCAAAACGCTCTTTTTTCGATTTTTTTTTGTTTGTCTAAAGGGCGATTGGGATAATTAATTTAGTGTAAACACTTAGTACGTGACTAGATATTACTTTTTACATGTTAAAGTAAAGTTCACAAGAACAATCATCCTCTCATATAAATAGCTTATTCATCACAGTGTTCCCATTCCTTACAATAAAAACACTGCTATAATAACGCATTAATAATTAACGATAATGTACTGAAAACGTTAAATAATTTTATATTGTTTCTTTTCACACAGTTGTTTTTGATTCCTAGTTTATTGATGTCAGTAGTATAATACTGGAAATGTTCGTAAAAGTCTATACAAGAATGCATCCACCTTATCTGGCAAATTGGTTTCGGGAACCCAAGAAAATAATTTTGAGAAAAAAAACAAGACGTGCCCAGCATATTATCGAATATACTGTATTACTGCAGTGGAACGGCAAATCTCGTATTTTGTTGTACTTTTAAACTGTGCTAGTTTAAACGTCGCTGTTTCTCAAAAATGCGTGTGAGGTGCCCCCGAAATATTTTTTTTCTACAGCTGTAATATAGATATTCGACACTCCAGAATCTGCTATAATATTGGGGAGGGATCTTATTTAATTTACACAATTATAACAAGCTGTGTATACACACGAACAAACTGTACACTTCGATTAACTTGGAGACTATCCATAGTGGCAATACATCAAAAATTATATTCGATTGAGGAACCTGGAGTTTACACGTCATCATCTTGAAATTTTGGCAAAAGAATAGCGGTACGTTATAGACGCTTTGCAGCAGCTGTGCATGGGCGCCGCCATAACTGACCTTCAGTTTTTGTTTCCCCTTATTACGTTTACTAAACTTCATTATTACCATAGCAGGCCAGGCTATTGCCATCTTAGATTTCATTCTGTCTTTCTCCCCAGCATTGTCCTTTATGGAGGCTCGTCCACACCGATTTCAGTGGCTCGGTATCTCGGTGAAACAAGAAAAGGTCAGCAATGGCGGCTGTATTCTGGCGCGTGTGTAAAGCGTCTATAGAATGGAGTATTAGCATGGCGAATTGTTCAAAAGCTAGCGTTTTGCTGTTATGGCCATACTTGTATATTAAATACTTGAGTTTTAATGGGAGCGCTACCACAACCCGCAAAGATCTGGCGCAAGCATACGATGGCACACATTTCTGGAGATGTTTATTGTTAAAAAGGTCGAAGTGTGTTTTAAGGAAAAGCCGAAAACAAGTCCAGAGTTCCATTGATCGAACGAAAATTACAAACCTGAATTATGCTACCGGCACGAAAAAGACCTCATACGGCAGTCGTATTTCATTTGCCGATTCAGCGAAAGGGCGGGGTACTCTAAGCAAATCTGTAAAGGCTGTTTCCGATCAACCTGATATTCAGCAGTCATTTGCCATGTCTCCGAGTTGTGTACAACGAACGCTCTTCCATTAAGCATCCACAACTACAGCGGTGTTTTCTCTGAAATATGATCCTCTGTATAGGCGTCTAGTGCAGTATGCCGCTATCCTTACACTGCCATATATAAGGGTGGCCCCTTCCGCTTTTCCTGCGACCGGTCTTCTTGTTTTATTCCGAGGCATTATTCGAGAGTGAGTCCATTCTTTGAATATTAATCGCGATCGGGAAAAAGAACCGCCTCCCCGGCACCAATATATTGCCCGACCTACGTCTGCCCGGTAGCTCCAACCACGTCGACTTTTCCATGATTCTTAGCAGTCCCTGAGGAGACGGCCTGCCACCAAGCGAAAGGGATGGGGGGCCTGGGATGCAAAGGAGTGGCCCAAACGGCCCACCTCACAATAAAGCGGGTGTTTATTTTTTTGTTTATTCACTTGTTAGGGGAGACTTGAAGACATATACAAAAAGTTAGCTTTTTAGTGGAACAAATATTTCTTTTTAAAGAAGATGTATGTTATGCGAGTGCCGTCTTTACCGGTTATTTATCTGGCTCGGCAGACAATGAATGAGGAAAGAATTGTCATAAAATAACTAATTAACTAAAATTGTTTAATAAACCTTTTATTTATTTTTATTTATTTACTTACAATTACCCTCAGGACCCCAAGGGGCTTTACAGAGGAGAGTGGTTAGTTAGTAAAATTCTGAATTTTGAGTTATCGGTGATGGTGACGATGTCATTGGGAAGGCCATTCCAGTCCACAATAGCTTCTGGCAGAAGGGAATGTTGATGTGCTGTTGAACTGGTCTTGGGGCAGGCAATCTTACATGAATGATCAAGTCCTTCAGATATATAGCTGGGCTGGCTGAGGAGAGACTGTCATAATGATTCAGAATAGTACATTTTATGAAAAAGGCAAAAACTGGAAATTCTGGGACGAACGGAAATATCAGGAAAAGTTAATTGACATTTCATAGCTGTGATACTAGAAAAGCGACAGTTTTTAGAAATAATAAATTGAGCAGCACGGTTTTGGACAGATTCGATTGCGCTAGTTAAAAAAGACTGTTGTGGGTGCCAGATAGCTGAAGCATACTCTAGTTTAGTGCGAACAAGCGTGACGTAAAGGAGACGTTTAAGGTTAGAAGGGGCAGACTTGAAATTGCGACGGATATAGCAAAGTGAGCGGTTTGCAGATGATATTGTTTTGTCGACATGGACGTTCCATGACATGTTAGTGGTTAAATGAACACCAAGATACTTATACTGTGTAGCAGTCTGCATGGTAGTGTCGTTGAGTGTTGATGAGTTTAAGGGCTGAGAGAAAGACCGCGTGAAGCAGAGGTGCATGCATTTGTTAATGTTTAAACATATCTTGTTCTATTTTGAGAGTCGCAGAGTAAAGACTTCATGACCGGAAAACGGGCAATAGAAAGTAGAACATTTATACCATCGAAAGAACACCACCCTATTTACAGATCGAACATCGGGCAGCCAGCCAGGCCAGCGGAGCATCCACCTCGTGAGCCCAGCGTCACTGCTCGTGACCACCGATGTGACACGCGCGAACGCAGCCGTGCTATGTCACACACATCTGACATGTGCGGCACCATTCAGTAACTTTGTTCATGTTGTTCTGGAGCGCAAAATGGTCGTCTGGAGTTTTTATTAGTCGATTGGTATTAGGGGTGATGTCGAGTATGCTGTATTGACGGCAATTATTATTAGAGGCCAAACCAGGTTAAAGAATTTGCGAAAGGGATATGTTTTCTTAGATATTAATCAATCCATTTTCGCGTCCCTTCACCAGATAAAAACGAATTACGTGTCAAAACAAAACAGTGCATCAGCCTTGCCCACAATTACGCTTGAAAGAGGGATATCGTTGTGGTCCCGTCGTTACTTGTGTCGTCGGCGCACTCACCAAGGACACGCTGCCGAGATACTGACAAATGTAATTCTATATAGCTGAAGAGATCCTTGGTCCAGCTTTATCATTTTAGTACTCTAAGCAATTGAACTTCGTGAATTTAATTTCATAAATACGATATTTTTTTGACACGAGAATTAAAATTGTATGGTGCGAACGCGTAGGTCTAGCGTTTTACGAGCAGATAACCGGAATCGTTCGGACCTAACGCATAAATGAAGAGTTTTAGTAGGTCGTTTTAAAAAGGCCCGCTACCACCACGGGCGCGCGTGTAAGAGCATGCATCGAAATAGCAGCGCGACCTCCCGCTACAAATAGCGTGGCCTGAAAACACGATCTACTAAAACTCTCTATTTTCTGTTTCATACTTAGTGCGCAGCGCTGTCAAAGCTACTAGCGCGAGCATAGGGCTTGACCTCGTTGATCATTTGCACGCGTTCTCGCGCAAACAAAACCATAGATGAAGCCACGCGCTCGTGCCAGTAGCTTTGACAGCGTTGCACGCTAAGTATGAAACAGAGTATAACAAGTCAAAGCTTCGAGAGCGCTACTCCGTGTTCAATGTGGCTGCCGCATACGCGCCCTCGTGCCGTGCAAGCGTGTGCGAAAGACGTCAGCAGTTACCGACGCCTTTCCTGAAACGTGCGCTGCTCGCGAGGCACAATCAACTGCAGCACACAGTAGACACGTTCTCGCATCCGGAGCACGCAGTCGAGAACGAACACCACGACGCGGCAGTTTCGTTTCTCTGCCAACAAATTCGCTCATCCACCACGTTCGCTTAAAATCTACCGAAAAGGTGACAGCAGCGAAGAAGATGGTAAACACGGGTGCTATATATATTAGAAGCCTGAATGTGCACGCGGTCCTTCCGCTAGACACGGTGGCCATGGACCGCGACGCTGCTAACGTCCTCAAGATAGCAGAAAAGAATACGAACAATGTAAACACCAGCGTGCATCTCACCAGTGGGCGCGTATCAAATGTCTTGTGCCTCGCTCTGCCGGCGCCACGCCGGCGGCTTCCCGTTACCGCAGATGGGGAGACAGCAGCTGCGACTCGATTCGCGAACGACATTGTGCGAGCCGTATCGACCCCCAGACGACTAAGCGATGCTTTCGGGGGGGACTTGGACGTGCTTCCAATGTGCTATGGCCGTCCCGGGCGCGAACCCCCTCCAAGGACATAGACTCGATGGAGGCGTGCATCGACGCACGTCCAGTTGTTTCATCCATAAGCCACGGCGACCGTGGCGAGAGTCTAAGAAAGCCTTCGAGATGTCTAACCATAAAATCCCCCCTCCTCCCCCCGCCGCCGCCGCTGCTCTGCCTTCAAAACGCGATCCCGACACTCGGAGGGCGAGGCGTAGAAGGAAACTGCTCTGTGCTTTCGCTGCTTTTCGCGATGCGGATATTTAAATGGGGCCCTAATATCGAAATGCACAGATTTACGCACCCGGTTAGAAGCGGCAAACCAGGGGATAATGAAACAAAGCGGGTGTTCGATCTTCGGTAGGTTTATGCGTGTATGGGAGCGCGTGTGCGTTCTTGTGCGAGTGTGCGTGCGTGCTTGAAAGCATAGCACTACCTTCTAAAAGAAAAAGGCTCTGAGAAAAAAAGTATCTTCCTCGAGTTTAAAGCCTGATTCACGTGATGCGATTTTACTTGCAATTTCGGAGTTGCGACGCCGCTCATGCGGCGAAAATATACCTGGGGAAAGGTGCGGTGCCCGACGTCGCAGCTGCAAATTCGCAAGCAAAATCGCCCCATGTGAATCGGGGTTAATATGATGATGCGAATTTTAACACGGTGGAGGTTGCTGCGACGAAAGCGGCTTCTCAAGGAAAGCGACTGAGTAAAAACAAACTAAAACAGCTAGCGGGTTCAGAGAGAGAGAGAGAGAGAGAGAGAGAAACTTTATTAAAGCCGCCCATGTCCGGGCAGTAGTTGCTAGAGGGTGAGGCCTTTCGGAAAGGCTTGGCGGGTCAGGTCGGAGCTTGAGGGAGTGTTGTTGAAGTCAAGGGGTCTCGCACATGGGAGATGTGCTGCGCTAGGCGAGGCCAGAGGGCAGGGCGGAGGTCCGAGGGGGGAGTGGCCCAGCTCTCCCAGGTAAAGGGCATGTTGGGAGGGAGGAGATGTGAAAGGAGAACGTGGGGAGATTGTTGGGCGCGTGGACAAGACCAGTATGCGTGTCTCACGTCCGGATAGGTACCACAGACCTGACAATGGGGGTTCCGGGGCGGTTCATAATGAGGTGGGTTATGAGGTCGCACGGCAGGGAGAATGTCTGTGCCTGACGAACGTATGTATCCTCGCGCCGTGTGAGGTTAGGGGTGGGAGGGGGAAGGGTACGGCGGGAAAGGCGGAGGTCTTTCAGGCGCTGTCGTTGAGCCTTGCGATGGGCGGCGCGTTCCTCCTTCGGGTTGTAGTCCGGGGGCCAGGATTCAGGGCTGCTCGGAGTCTCGTTTGCGCGAGCAAGGGCGTGGGCCCTTTCATTCCCTGCGATTCCCTGGTGTCCGGGGACCCACTCAAGAAAGACGTGGAGATAAGGGTGGGAAGCCATGTAGGATGTCAGGTCGTGTTTGATGTGTGCAGGTACGGAGTTGGTTGAGAAGTCTCTGAGGGCTCCTTGACTATCGGAGCGTATAGTAATGGATTCGGTAGAGTGGGGCTGTAGGAGGATGGCTTCTGCTATGGACTGTGTCTCTGCCGCTGTAGGGGAGGGTACATGTGCATGGTGTCGGACCGTCTCTCTTTTGGGGCCCACGGTGACGGTGGTAGAGATGCCGTCGGTGAAGGCGGCGTCCGTGTAATAGATATCGTGCGTTGGTGTGGAAAGATGAAAAGCTCTGATTTGGCGTCTTCCGAGATCCACGGTCGGATTCATGTGTCGGGGGATGGGCTTGACTGTAATGCGAGGAATCATGTCCCACGGAGGCGGTTCTTTGGGAAGGGGAGAGAGGTGGACAGTTGGGTATCCGAGGGTGGACAGAATGGCGCGGCCTTGTTTGGACGTGGTGAGTCGGTGGTATTGCGCTGCGGGTTCAGAGAAGCTTAGAGCATGGAGGTCTGCCGGAATATGGATAGCGGCCATTACTTTTTTATTTACTGCACTCTTTTTAGCCTTTTTTTACTTAGGTCGGGAAGTGGACTCCGGCTTGGTGTTTACGCATGTGTTTCTAAGCGAAGGACTTTTTATGGGTTCCGGGAGTTGGTTCATATATTACGACCCAGACTCCTGCTGGTCCAGACACCCGAATTTGTAGGGTTGTGTGTGCTTTATTTTTTTTTATTTTTGTAGCCTATCGGGTTTCAAAATGTGGGCGCACTTGTTTACGCATCGGAGATAAAAACGTGCGCCTGGCGACGCCCTAAGCCGAATTTAGAAGTAGTGATGAGTTGTTCGGTATGTCGTTTGGTGCCTTCACGTAGCTTCTACTGCCATGTAGAGCTGTGCATCTAGGTTAGGCTAGGTTAGGTTATGTTAGATTAGGTTAGGATATTTGTTTTAATTAATCAATCAATCGATCAGGAGTTGTTTGTCATGAGTTGCATCATGCAAATTTTTGAGAACCGTTTCACATTTAAGCAAAGAAAACCTCGGTCCACCGCTAAAAGATTATTAAAAATATTTGATGGTATGAGCTGTGTCTTAAAATAAGTGTCAACAAGCACCAACAATGTTCCGCTTTTTTCAGTCTCAAAATGCCATTTATTTCATAAAAACGTAGAGTCCTTTCAAACCAAGGACGCATATGTGTCCTAAATCAACCATCTTACAATCTAGACGCATGTCAGTCTGTACTTTGGTGATAATAATTTCACAAAAGACAGGAGCAGAAGCGGCGAAAATACCGTTTCAAACTTCAAGTTAGGGCTTAGAACTTAGTAAAGAACGAATGGCGAGACACAAGAAAAGCGGGCGGCGATTTGGCGGCGCAACAGCAATCGAGTGCGAGACTGACTCGACAAGGTCATGCGCAGCTCCTTATCTAGTGTGCGTCGGAATCTCGCAAATTAGGCCGAGAAGGTACGAGCGTCGAACGTTTGAGGTGAGGGAATGAACAGGCACTTTCGGTAACAAGAAATCAGGACGAAATGATAAAAGTTGCGTCCAGTAAGAATGAACACAAATCTTCTAAAGGTCCGTGACCAAACCTTGCTTGCTCGGCTGTGCGCGCGACAATATCTCCTACTAGAAATTCAGACGGCATAAACATTTTTTTATTGTGGCAGCTTAAAGTGAATTCGAGGTTTTTTCACAATTCTTACATAATGTTTTCGCGATTTTTTTAAAACTAACAGGTTGACAGTTCAAAACGCAGATGCATAATGGACGTTTAAACTTCGAGTGCAAGCAGCATTTCTAAAACAAAGTGCCCTTAGACATATCCGTGAATACGCAGGAGAGCAGGTGATCTCAACATCTTGGAAACACGAATTTAAATTTTGGTGTCTCCGTCTGTGGTATTCAAGATGTTGAAAAGGTTCTTACCAGTTCATCGGTATCTGTCCGCATCAGATCGTATGGGATGACTCGTCCGTCAAATGCCAAGTTGAGTGTAGCAACCTTCTTTTTGGGTTTGCACCACTGCTTGGAGTAGCTGATGATGGGCCCATGTTTTTGCAGAAATAATACAAAGGAATATTCTGAACCAAAATGGCGGCGCAGCACCCGTCAAAGCTAGGAGCTCAAGCCGAGCGTTGCTCTTTCGCGTACTTTGAAGCAAATACCATACATAGATGAACATTGTTCCTGTAGGTATGACGTCACAGACAGAGCCAAATCACAAGCGCTACAGATACACCGCTCGGGCACTACTGTATATAAGGACATACCATGAAGGAAGTAAAAGTTGTCTTCCACCAAGGTACCTGAGAACGAGCTACATGGTGTCAGAAGTGATTCGAATTGCTCGCCCAGGTGCCGTAATGCGATGAAGAAGCAACCAGACAATGGCACCGGCATAGAAGCTGGACGCGCTGCCACGTACTACGCTACTGCAGCCACCAAGGCCCCTGGACATATCTGGAGACGTGTGGTGGAACTGGAAGACGTGGACATGTGAGTTCCGACTCTTTTCCATGGCAACGATCCTCAAACACCAACCAAAAAAATTCAAGGCGGCGACCCTCCTAATGATCTTAGGGGAAGATGCAAGAAAAACCTTCAGCACGTTCACATTTGCGAGCGAGGACCAGATGCTGGACGTAGATACTATCATTGAGAAGTTCGATAGCTTCTACCGGCCCGCCGCGAACTTGACCTACAACGAGTTCGTATTTCGTACAAGGGACCAGAAAGAAGGAAAGTCCTTTAACGAATCGTTGAAGCACATTCGTCTTCTAGCAAGCAACTGCAAGTTTGAGTTGCCAGAAGAATGCCTTCTTCGAAGTAGAATAATTATCGGCATTCAAGACAAGAAACTTCAGCAGCAGCTAGTTAACGAAAACCCGTCGTACACCAAGGTGGTGGAAATGTGCAGAGCCTGGGAGAAAGAAGAGGAAAGGTAGAAGCGAATACGAAACGACGGAAAAACACATGATATAGAAGTCAACGTCGTTCAATAAAGCAAGGGTCCATGCCAAAAGTGTGATTCCGCTGCGCATTGGACTAGTGTTTGCCCAGCGGCCGGAAAAACACGGCGATAAATGCGGAAAACTTAATCACTTCGCTAAAGTCTGCCAAGGATCAGGTGTAAAACCAGAATGCGGAATCCTTCCACAAAAAGATGTTCACGAAGTTATCACTAGCGATGACGATATATTTGATCTAGAAGCATTGACCGTTGGTACTGTGTCTCGAGAAGATCTTTGGACAGATTCAATAAACCTAGAAGGCATGCCGGTCTCCTCTAAAATAGACACCGGAGCAAACTGCTGCATTATCTCGAAGGGAACACTATGCCAACTCACGACAAAACCAACCAGAAAGTGTAGTGTCATCGTAAACAGGTTGTTCGGCCACTCAGAAAGCGCGTCAGAAAAAGTCTGCCTCGGCCTGCAGTAGGAAGGCTAGGAGTGTCAAGTTGGATTCTTTATGGCGCGCCAAGAGGTCCCAGTTACCCTTAGTGGCAGCGTAGCAGAACACCTAGGACTCACTATCCGCGTTGCAGGTGTGAGCGGTAAGGAACTCTACGCGGCGGCTCGTTACTTTGAAGCCGTTTTCCAGGGACTCGGCCAGCTGAAGGATGTTGTTTACAACAAGAAACTAAGACCAGGAGCCAAGGGCGTCGTGAAAGCTGCCAAACGAGTGCCTGCGGCCCTCCAGGGCAACGGCAAGACCGAGCTAGACTGCATAGAAGCTGAGCATGTCACCATAAAGGTAACAGAACCGACCGCATGGTCCAGCCACATGATTGTTGTAAAAAAAGACAAAGTTAGAATTCGCTTGGACCCTTCTGACCTCAATAGGTCACTACTACGTGAATATTACCCTATGCCAACATTATAGAATGTTTCTCTACGTCTGCACGGTGCCAATATTTGTTTAACCTTAGAGGGGTCATTCGGTTTCCGGCAAATAAATTTGACAGAAGCAGGTTATTACAATTGTAGCATGAGTACTCCCTATGGCAGATACAGGTTTCTGCGCACGCCGTTTGGGATTTAAACGGCACCAGAAGTTTTCAAACGCGCAATGTACAATGTTCCAGAAGGACTGAAGGATGTGGCTGTCGTTATCGATGAGATTCTAGTTTGGGGAACTACAAAACCAGAAAACGACGAGAGTCTGAAGAGTCTGCTGCACCGCTGCCCGCAGCACGACCTGAGGTTGAATCTAAAAAACGTGTCGTTCCTTGCAGAACCACGTGCGATACTTAAGCCACATTCTGACGACTCGGGGGTTGAGCCTAGATCCCGGACGGGTGGAGGACATACTCGCTGTATGCGAACACAGATAGCGAAAGAAACTCAAAGCTTTTCTTGACATGGCTAACTTTGTGGCCAGGTTTACATCGAACAACATGTCAGCGCTCTCGGCACCGCTGCGCGAGCTACTAAAAAATATATTGCTTGAGTGCGGACTGAACGCCAGCAATGCAGTTTTGAAGCTTTGGGGAAATGTCTTATCAAGGCACCAGTTCTCGCGTATTTCGAACAAAACAAGCAAATCACGTTATCAGTAGATGCCAGCCAAACTGGCATCGGAGCAGTGATTATTCAGAATGGAAACCCTATCGCCTCCTCACCCCGATCCCGCACCGCAACACAACAGAAATGGGCCCAGATAGAAAAAGAGACGCTGGCTATTGTTCACGGATTCAGAAAGTTTCAGGATTATATTTTGGGGCACTCAGCTGGGACCGTTGAATCGGATCATGAGCCACCGGAAGCAATTTTTAGGAAGCCCCTCTGTGATTGCCCACTACGCTTACAGACAATGAGGCTTGTGCTGCAGAGATACCCTACCACAGTAAAGTACAGGCCAGGGAAATAACTTTTCCTCGCTGAAACGCTCTCAAGGTTTACAACCCAGATCATGCTGAAAAATGGAACCAAAAAATTTCAAATTAACGTCCTTTCCACCCTACCGATTTCAGATGCACGACTGGCGGATATCATGGAGGCGACGGATTACGACACGGCGCTCAAGCAGCTTCGTGAGTACGCATTGACGTGTTGGCCGGCTGAGAAACGTGAAGTCCCAGACGAAGTTCGACCGTTCTGAAACTATAGATATGAGATGCACGTAAAAGACGGTCTTGTGTTCAGGAGCAAGAAAGTGGTGATCCCTGTGGCAAAGAGAGTGGAAGTTTTGAAAATCTTGCATGCAGCACATGGGGGTGAAACAAAAATGAAGACACGCTCCAGAGAAGTGATGTTTTGGCCGACCATGTCAAGCGACATCGAGGTTCTTGCGAACTCATGTGAAGTTTGAAGGAAGCACAAGCCCAGGAACGTAAGGCTACCGTTACTAAACCATGAACTGCCAAGCCTCCAATGGCAGATGGTAGACGTAGAACTGTTTTAACAACAGCGGCCGTACCTTTTTAGTCATTGTTGACTTTTACTGTTTTTTATTAGAAATGAAGGAACTTCGACAGTCCACGGCATTTTCAGTGGTCTCCGTCTGGGCAGAAGTCTTCGCCACGCATGGATTGCCAAGAAAACTGTGCAGCGACCTTCAAGAGCGACAAGGAAAGACGACAATTTCTTGTCGTCTTTTCTTGTTTGTTTTGTTCAGAAATAAGAAAGATGTAGGTATGACGTCACTGATACAGTCCCATCACAAGGGCTGCTGCTACTTCGCTAGGGCACCAGTGTAGGTAAGGACGTGCGATGAAGGAAGTGAAAGTTGTCCACCTCGGTACCCGAGCAAGAGCTGCAGTTCCGCAAGAATGCGTGATCTTACTAAGTTATGACATAAATGCGTTTTATGGTAAACACGAGACATTAGTCGCAGTATGAAAACAGTGTTGAGAAGCACCATGGATAGTAAAATAAAGTTTTAATTCAGGGCAACAATAGTTAAGAAAGTAAAAAAAAAAGTCAGCCTTTCCATTTTGGTGAAGAAGAAAGACCAGCGAAGCTGTACTATGGTGGGATTGAAGTAATGGCCGGCCGCAAATCGGCAAGCCAGAATGGAAAGGCTGCCGCCATCTATGAACGACGGCGGAAACCAGACAACCGGCAAGCGGGTTGTCTGGTTGCCGCTGTCGCTCATAGACGGCGGTAGCGGTCAAGAGTTTTGTGTTATAATTTGTTTGTTGGAAGACACGATACTGGGGGAACTAGCCCTTAGCAGCTCCACTGTAAAAACACTCAATTTATTATCGCTGACTCTCCCTCGATGATTGTCGGGATCCCTGAAGTTTCCAACTCTTTACTGCACAATGTATATGTTTTGAGCGATAGGACTGTCTCCTGGCAGGCAAAAAAGTGCCTATGGGCGTCCCTTAAATATCTGTCAAAGATATGCACGCGCACACCTCCTTTCTAGGAAGTACGGGTAGTGCCTAGATTAATATAATCTATCCTTCTATTACTTCCCTTTATAAAAATACAAAAGACAATGACAAGATTGCCTGTGGTGACTGTACATCGTGCCGGTCGATTTACTTTGATAAACTGCGTCATCAACCGAAATAAACCAATGAAATTATTATTTTTTTCTTCTATAGCCTTTAGAACTTCAGAATGTTACTTTTTTTATTTATTGACACCAAAGCGTACACATGTATTTGTGAGTAGATGACGGAAGTCTAAGGAGTATTAAAACCGCCTTGAATCATCTCTTTAAAAACTTCCTGATACATGTTTACTAGCTTTATGAAGCTTTCTTTTCAAACCCTTCGTAATGTGGAAAAGTTCGGTAACCTTCTCACGCCAGCGCCCATATATAAACAACAAAAATGACCCCAAAAGTGGTACTATGCTTTAGAAAGTCTACCACACGGTGGGAAGATAGTAACTCCCACTTGATATTCAAGCCTCCGCAACCATCTTTATAAAGCGTACGCTTCGAATTCTATGCAGCCAGGACGCCATAAAGCTTTCATGGCGTCGCCGAAGGGCACATGGAAAGTGTTCCGTGGGATTCTTTCTAAATTCGCTCAGCTGCCACGAGGACCTCTGGGGGAAGGGGATCTCCTCTCCAGGCAACACCCAATACATTGAAACGAGAGTCCGTCTGCCACCTCACTGCAATGTCAATCATTTCTGTCGCAGCAATTTATCATATGTCGCTTCGGAACTGGTGAAGCCCCGTCATCACCGTGTACGGTGCCAAGGAAACTCGCTCGGTTGACGAGAACGCGGATGCAGAGATGCAAGCGGATCCCTCCAGAGCAAGAAATAAAATAAAAATAAATAAATCGATGAATAGTTTAATTCAAGATTTTAGAATGGTAAAAAATAAAAGAAACTCCGTTGTTGCAGTGGACACGAGCGCGCTCCCGTCTCCATAATTACAGAGTAGGCGTAGCCATGATTTTGTTACACGAGGAGCCGTCTGTATCGTTCTGTTAAGAACGACAAATTAAAGCAGTCCGTACTCGTGGATGGGATTAGATCAACTGGCGTCGTCGTCGTCTTTATTCGTGTTCCTCGTGCATCGTTCATAATGATACATCCTCTTTTCTCCCGTTTTTTTTTTTTTTTTTTTGAGAATACAAAGAAACAAGCAAAATCATTAGAGAAAAAAAAAGAACGGAAGGAAACAGAGAACAAAATAAAAGTGAAAAAAAAAGAAAAAAAAAAACTACGAAATCTGCTGGAATGTTTCATCATAGCTCAGTCTACGTGGAGGTCGTCTTGTTCTGCCTGACGTGCGTGAAGTGTGCCCATTCCGCCTTTGAGCTTGCTGTACGTACTCATGCGGCGTTCGAGCTTCTTGCTCATCTGTATTGTCTGGTCGAGGTGATTCCGATAGTCCCTCATCTTCCACTTCTGAGTCGTCGTCATTGTCATCGTCATTTGTTCCTTGAACGTATTGCTCACCTGTTTTCAAGAGATGTAGCCTGTTGCGACGGAACGTCCTGCCATCTTCTGTGATGACTCTGTATGACCTTGGGGCTACGTATGATTGCACCCTGGCTTTTGTGACCCATTTTCCGTTATTTAAAATCCGCACAGTGTCTCCTGGCTGCAATCGTTCTAGATGTCGCCCTTTTCGAAGGTTCTGTGCATGTTTTTGTACAGGCGGTGCTGGTTCACTGGAGAAGTCTGGCACAAGTGTTCGAATTCCGCGACCCATAAGCAGCTCTGATGGTGAGCGACCGCCATCCAGCGGAGCCGTGCGGTAGCTGAGAAGACCCAGCCAGAAATCCTCCCTGGTAGCCTGCGCCTTTTGAAGCAGCCGCTTGACCACCTGGACTCCCTTCTCCGCTAGGCCGTTGGAACGGGGATACCGAGGGCTTGAAACTGTATGAATAAAGTCATACCGCACAGAAAAGTCTTTAAATTCTTTCGCAGAAAACTGTGGGCCTCCGTCAGTGCAGACCTCTAACGGTATTCCATGACGTGAAAAAATCGCAGAAAGTTTGGCTATCACACCATTAGCAGTTACGTCCTGTAGCTCCTCCACTTCCGGAAAATTGGAGTACGCATCATAAACAACTAGGTAATGTCTTCGAGCCAGTTCGAACAAGTCTACCCCAACTCGGCCCCAGGGATTTTCCGGTACCTCACGTGAATGCAAAGGTTCATTTTGCTGTTTGTATGCAAAGACTTGGCAAGTCTCACATTGCCTGATTAGTGCAGTGATGTCCGCATTCATTCCTGGCCAATAAACAAGGTTTCTTGCCCTTGCTTTGCACTTGTTGAGACCTAGGTGGCCGTGATGTATTCGTTTAAGTATTTCTTTGCGCATAGCTGTAGGAATGACTACTTTGCTTCCTTTCAACAAGACTCCGTTGACCACGGAAAGCTCTGTCATGACGGTCTTTAACTCACCTAGGATTGGTTTTCCCGCTTCTAAACAGTTGATCGCTTCCTGCAGGACCGGATCATTTGATGTGGCGGTCTGTAGGCTGCCCAAAGTTCGGCTGCCTACCAGTGTTGAAAGCACCGCATTTGCATGTATCTCAACGTCGGTGGAGCTTTCTTCGAGTTGTGACTCGCAAGAGATGCGAGAAAGTGTGTCCGCGATCACCAGCTTCTTTCCCGGGACAAACTGCAAATCAAATTCAAACTTCAGCAAACGAAGAAATAGCCTTTGCAACCTTGGCGGCAATTCACCCAAGTTTTTCTTTGCAAGAGCGATTAAAGGTTGATGGTCGGTTTCAACTAAGATTTTCCTTCCTAGCACAAACTCGTTAAATTTCTCGCACCCAAATACAATTCCTAATGCTTCCTTCTCAATCTGGGCATATCTACGCTCTGTGTCTGTAAGTACTCTTGAAGAATATGCCACCACTTTCCAATCTTGTCCATCATGCTGGAACAATGCAGCACCCAGCGCAAAGGCAGAAGCGTCTGTTGAGACCTTGGTAGGCCTATCGGGATCAAAAATTGTCAACACCGGCGCTTCAGTCAACATTTTTTGTATCTGCCGCCACTCACTTTCATGCACCCCCAGCCATTCAAAAACAGTGTCCTGCCTAATGAGTTTACGCAGGGACTCGGTCTGCGTTGACAGATGAGGCAAGTATTTGCCAAAGTAGTTGACAGCCCCTAACAACCTTTGAACTTCTTTTTACTTGACGGAGTAGGTAGCGCTGCCACACACTTTACAAGGTCTGGATTTGGCTCAATGCCAGTTGCACTAATCTTATCCCCTAGATAGGTGATTTCTTTTACCCCAAAGACACACTTTTCGAAGTTTAGGGTTAGTCCTTCAGCTTGTATGGCGTTGAGCACTCCGTGCAAGCGTTGGTCATGTTCTGTTTGTGTTGCACCCCAAATCAAGACATCGTCAATATACACCCGTACGCCTGGAAGGCCATCGAGAAGGTAGCTCATGGTACGCTGAAACACTTCTGGAGCCGAAGCGAGTCCAAAGGCGTACTAAAGGTGCATACTCGAGATGTGCCGTCATCTAGCGGTATTTGATGAAAACCGCTGTTGGCGTCAAGCCTGCTGAAATATGCGGCGTGCGCCAAGTCCGCTTCAATTTCCTCTCTTCGAGGAAGTTGAAAATGCTCTCTCTTGAGTGCTTCATTTATATGACGGGGATCCATGCATATTCTCAACTTATTGTTCTTCTTGCGTACTATCACCAAGGGACTCACCCAGTCTGAAGGTTCTTGCGCTTTCACGATGACACCGGCTTCCTCCATTCGATCCAGCTCTGCCTTGAGAGGCGCCCTGAGTGCGTGCGGTACCCTACGAGCTGGTTGTACCACCGGGGTGCAGTTTTTACGAAGAACCATCTTGTATGGTCTCTTTGCGCATCCTAGACCACGAAAGAGAGATGGAAACTCGCTTTCTACTTTCCGGCGCATTTGGTCTTCGTGCCCCACACTGTTGACCCTGTTGATGAGGTCGAAGTACTCGCACGCCTTCAGGCCCATAATGGCCTGCCGTCCTTTCTTCACAACGAAAAAATCCATCAGTCCTTGCTTGTTTCCAATGGATACGGACAACCGGACTTTTCCCAGATGTTGGATGAGTCCACCGCCATAGCTGCGTAGAATTGCAGCCGTTGGTTTAGGCTGTTGTTTGGCTCTAATCTTCAGAAACAATGCGCGCGGAAGTAGGTTAGCCTGAGCACCGGTGTCTACCTTGAGCTCCACTTTTTTCCCTTCTATCAATGTTGTGATTGTCCAGTCACGGCTGCCTTCGGGCCGCGAGCTGCTGGCTGTTAGAATTTCGAAGGCATCAAATTCGCTGTCTCCCTCGCTGGCTTCTTCGACTTCGTGGACACCAGTCGGCTTGGTCTTACAGCATGCTGCAAAATGGTTCTTTTTTGCGCACTTTGAGCACGTCTTCCCATACGCTGGGCATTGTCGAGGATAGTGAACATAGTTGCAAAAGCCACATTTCCGATTACCACCGAGCCTTCCCCCGGCCTTACTTCCGTGCTTGTTTCTCTCGACGGGTTCCACCTCCAGCGTTGCTTCCCTCTTCTCCCTGACAGGAGTTGCGGCACTCCATGCTTTATTGTGCATATCGGCTAGTTCTTCAGCCTTGCAACATTCGACTGCCATTTCCAAGGTTAAATCCTTCTTTCGCAGGAGCTTCTCTCGCAGCTTCCTACTTGACGTTCCGTAAACAATCTGGTCACGCAGCATTGACTCCGTTAGTTCGCCGAATCCGCAAGTCCTCGCCTTCAGCTGTATGTCACGGTAGAACTGTTCGAATGGCTCTTCTTCCTCTTGTTGCCGCGTCCGGAATACGTAACGCTCAAAGGTTTCATTACATCTCGGGAGGCAGTACTCTTCAAATCTTCTTACCAGACTGTCGTAATTTGTAGCTTCCTCAGGTGGTAGTCCAAATGTATTGAAGACATCAATAGCCTCCTGCCCCGCGATATGCAAAAAGATAGCGGCCTTTTGCTGCTGAGTCCGAGGTTTGGTGGGTTCCGTGGCCAACAGAAAGAGCTCCATTCTTTGCTTGAACTTCCTCCAGTTTTCAGCAGCATGCTCGCCCAACCTCAGCGTTTCTGGCGGCGGAAGATCAGTCATGATGTGCAGTGATTATCATCCCACTTCTGACACCATGTATCGTTCTGTTAAGAACGACAAATTAAAGCAGTCCGTACTCGTGGATGGGATTAGATCAACTGGCGTCGTCGTCGTCTTTATTCGTGTTCCTCGTGCATCGTTCATAATGATACACCGTCAACCACACTCAGGCTGTGCTGCGAGTGGGAACAAAACCGACTTTAAGGGTATGCTTTATCTAAACTCGAGGATATTTGTAAAACCTGCATTTTCGGGCAACTTGTTTTATAAATTATTTCTATTTCATGGTTCACAAAGAGCGAATAGGAACAAAAACGGCTTTTCTATATAGAATGGACTACATCCAGAAATGCATTGACGGTGTCTTTTTAGTTTGGCACCTTTGGGGTGTCGAGCTTATTTTATACTTCTTTAGCACACACAGAACCCCACAACTTAGATTTCTTAGGTCACCCCTGTTTCCTTCAGACTTGGCACCTATGGGCTGGAGATGTTTCATTGAATTGCAAATAAGCGGATAAAAAGTATTTCTCTTTTTCTTATTTACTTGTTACCTAAAGCAAGAAGCAGGGCGTTTTACACAAAGTTCATGCGCCAAGAGAAGACGGTTTTACGTGATTTTGTGTTCAGCAATACCCAAAGTCGCTTTGTACGCTTAATTGATACCTGAATGTGTTGAGAACTGAACGAACAAGTGATCTTAAACCAACGAAAGAAATTCTGTTAACTCGTCGTATATTGGGCGAAATTCTAACGTAGAGCGCAAAGCTTAAATGTTGTATTACAACTATTGGGCTGAAAACGGATATAATTTGTGGCACGGTTCTACCCAATAGCACGAAAAGTTTAATGTACGTAAATACAGATCATTATATATATATTTGTTTCATGATGCTGCAGGCCCCACGAGTGACCAGGCAGGTGTGGACATAACAGAAATGAAATTACATATAAAATAAAAAAGGTGCACAACTTTAATACAAAACATCAGCAAAAAAAAATATAAAAGAACGTAAACGGGCAAGTACGCAAATGTAGTAAAATTTAAGAAAACGTTTCCTGACGATGGGCTGACAAAGGTCTTTTTTGGCAGGCAAGTGCCTTCGGCGATGGATGGTGGAAAAAAAAGTTCTTAAATTATTATTGTGTCTGCGGTATGGTTCTAGCAGTCTACCCTAGTTAAACCGATTATACACCGACGTAAAACAGCTGTCCAGTTAAGGAGAGAATCCGTTTTAGATGTCCGTAAAAAAATAAGTATAAGAACTTTAGCTTGAGTTGTTTCCGGAGTGTGTTGTAAGTCCAGTTCAAGTAAATTTATTTACTTAAGTTTAAAAACATTTAAAAACTGCACACATGATCTCCAATGATGATATTGCTGAACTTATATACTTCTCAAAAATGCGGCAACGAAGCCCAGACAGGGATAACTCCAAAAATACCCCCGTCTAGGTGGCTGCCCATATAATGGGAAAAAAGAGCAGAGTAGACCATCAACTGCCCGTGAAACATTACAATTTATCAAAAAGCTTTCCTCTGGACAACACGCCTTCCTTCATTCAATAAGCCAAAAAACTTACTTTTATTTTCTGTACTAGTAACAGATCGTCGTGCGCCAGCGCTGGGTATATGAATGATTGAAGAACGATATTTAAGACACCAGGCCTGCCTACGCGTCATTAACGCTTAAAACTTTCAAGTAAATGTAAAGACCCTCGCCAAATCATATCAACCTAAGTAACACTGAGGCATTGTGTCGATTTATTTACGTCGAGTCCTTGAGAACCGCGAGCGTGGGTTCTTGCGGTACTTATCTTTTTCTTCCTCTAGAACATAACATGGCTCTAGGGCCGGCCTTACCCCATCAAGCGCACAGGGCATGTTCCGGGCTTGGCGCCCCACCTTTCCCCTCTCCCTTTTTACGCCCAGAGCGGGGACGGGGGAAGGGGGAGGGGGCGACTCTTTCCATATGATGACGTCCTGTGCGACCGCCCAGGTAACTCACTCCTAAGGTATCTACTGGCCTCCGCTTCGGCGAATTAACAAGGTATGCAATTCTATTCACAAATGCTTCTGGGCATATTATTGTGGAACCGTTTTGTAATGCGTCAACATTAGAGCGCTCGTTTTGACGAAAACCCGGTGGTGTCTTTTGTTTGTCAGCTTTAGAAAGAGAGGTAGAGGGAGAGGGCGATGCGTGCGACGGTCCCTATGGTCTGAAGCGCTGACGTCAGCATGCGTCAACCCGGGTTGCCGTTTCCTGAATGCGTTTTAGATTATTTTCATATTTTAATCGTCTTTATTCTTGCTCCTTTGTTCCTGCACGCTCCAACTCCCGGCAGTAAGTCAGTGAAAATCCATCGTGTTTTATTTTTTTTTATCGTTAAACATTTATAGGCTTGGTTTGCAGAGAAATAGAAGACTGAAAAAACGTAACAGCGAATTTCACCAGTCAATTTAGCGGGAAATATGACGTCACATGGCTTCATGTCACGTGAGCTATAAAGAAATTCAGTTTCCCCGCTACATTTTGTGGAATAATCGATGTCAAGGGGCATGATCATGTGACCTATGCGAACATAATGTTTCCCCGCTAGTTTAAGTGGGAAAATTGACGTTCCGTGACCCTAACGCTTATTTAGTTTCTCCGGAAACTTGAGCGCGAAAAATGACGTCACATGACTACGTTGTCACGTGAACTACACACAAATTATGTTTACTTTTAAACCGCAACAAATTTTAAAATTTACGCCTTCTCCTCTTCGTGAACAAGTACGCGCCCTTGCGAGTGCGTATAAATATCAATACTTTTGTATTAGAATTCACAACTTCCTGAAAGAAAGCCCAAAAAAAAAAATTTGGGCGCATTTGACAAAAAAAAAGTGAGGCGATTAAATCACTTTGTCATATTCGGCTGTCACTTAACGATAAAGTGAGCATCGCACACGAGTTCAATCTTTTTTTCTTTTGTGCACACAGTTGATAACTTTTTTTCACCGTACTTTATGACAATGACAGTTATAGGATCAGTGACTTACTGTTCTCTACAGTAGAAATGTTTGACAGTCGTTTACTATTATGCATTAGAAAGTTGTGCGGTCATAACGCAATACCTAATTTTTATTTATGTTTTTAGGAAAGTACGTTGAATGGTGTTTCGTGATTGTTCACGTAATCTGCTCTTACAGCTTAAAAACTTGTAAAGGGCCACAAGATTATAAATTAGCTAAGGTAGTGCTCATATATAAGATTGGCAAAAAAAAAGTCGGGGCTCAAATTTACTTTGTGAAGATAGTTGGCCAGCGAAACTGTGGTATCACCTGAAACGATTGCCCACTGCATTACAAACCCTTTTCATGGCAAACACCAGCAGGCGGTGCTCCAGTCTTTGACGTCCCAGAAAACTTCTGGTTCATAGAAAGAATGAACAAAGTCCACCTTAACACCGGTGCTTGAATTGTGGATGAAACGATTAACCACCAATTCTCCAGGTGAAGACCAAAAAATCGAAGACGAGCGAGATCTGTTAAACGTTTTCAAATACTGTTATAAAACAACTTGCCTCTTCCAAGACGTGAAATTGCCCAGCCCAGTGCCCTCAGTAAGTCTCCAACTTTGATGTACGTGTAGCATTTATGCTTTCTAGCACTGGTGACATAAGCAAGCTCGACAGGCTTGCAAAGACAGAGCAACCGGAAGTCACTTTGGACGCAGGAGGCAGTTCATGTTTGAAAGCAGCAAGAGCGTCGGACCACAATTAACGAAGGAAAAGTAAATGCACTATACCAAAACTGTTTTTATATATAAAAGGCTAGTGACCTCACTCCCGACGTCGCAAGCTGCCGTCGCCGCGGAAGCTTGCGCAGCAAAACTCTTTACCGAGAAACGTATGCGGTGACCGCTACGTGCTTGTGTTGTTTTCAGGAGCACCTTATCATCAAATATGTGGTTCGGATGCTTGTTTTGTCAAAAATAATCCCTGGAAAGCACACACAAAAATCTCCAAACATAGCTAGGTGACTGGTGCGCGACCGAAAAAAATCCGCTCGTTTTGACGAAAACCCGGCGGTGTCTTGTTTGTCAGCTTTAGAAAGAGAGGTAGGGGGAGAGGGCGATGCGTGTGACGGTCCCTATAGTCTGAAGCGCTGACGTCAGCATGCGTCAACCCGGGTTGCCATTTCCTGAATGCGTTTTAGATTATTTTCATAATTTAATCGTCTTTATTCTTGCTCCTTTGTTTCTGCACGCTCCAACTCCCGGCAGTAAGTCAGTGAAAATCCATTGAGACTTTGTGTTTGTCCGTCCCTTCTTGTCCCAGTCTCAGGGTTTTTGTCGAAATGTTTAACCACCACCAGCTCGTTTGCGCCCTTACCTTTTGTTCACTGGTCCTGGTACGCTTGTCTTTTTTTTTTTTTTTTCTTTATTGAAACGAATGCTGTGCTGTATGTTGAATGCGTGATATGCACCTTTCGCTTCAATCTCTGATTTTCTTTTTTTTTTTTTTTTTTTTTTTTTTTTACAGCGAAGCTGTTAAGGGTTAGTTTCCTTACTATCTTGTCCTCGGACAAGCGGCGTGTCGACACAAAACTCGAGCCAGTTCACCGTCAACCTCACTCACGTACGTCAAGGAAAGTCACCCATTGTGTTTCCTGCCGTCTCTCCCCCAACGCTGTAGGCAACGGAGGCTAGCCGGTCCATTGTGCTGTCACGCAGCTTCACCTTCTTCCCCGGCGTCCGCGTCAGCGGCCACCGGCGTTCGTGCCATCGAGCACGCCCCGTGGCTGGCGCTGCCCTACTAGAATAAAACGTCATCGTGTCACCTACCAATCGTGTGTGTCCTGCGTCCCGTGACGTCAACATTGCGCTTGCGCTTTTCAGTTGCCCTTTCGACTCACGATGTGTGTCGGCCGCGTGCCGTTTGTTCGGAGGAAGAAGAGCGGGAGCGCTACGAACGGCGGCGTACGCAGCAGCAAAAGGGCCGCGCGAACGCCGCGAAGCTGCTACCGCCTCGAGTTCCACTGCGTCGAGTGGTTCCGAATCTCTTTTGAAAGAACAGAAAATCGCTCGCCTGGAACGCCACCGAGAACAAAAGCGGCGATGTGACTGGCGTCAGCGGGCCAATGCTAAGGACGACGATTGTGCCACGGAAGCCAAGCGCAAGCGCGAGGCCAAGCGACGACAGGACGCCACGCCAGCTGCACAGTTCTTATAAATACTTCAATTCCACCATAGCCAAGCTTCGCTGGTCTTCCATTTTCACCATAGTGGAGAGGCTGAAAGCTTTTTTTCCGTGAGGACCACGAGACGAAGAAATTCCTGAAATTCGACCTGTGAGTCATACACAGCTTCGCTCTAAACGTTTTTGCAACTACATACCAGTGTAATTGTCGAGGACTTCGCAGAGTTCGCGAGCACCTCAATTTCAATCACATGAGTACTTTACTAGAATTTAAAATGTTTTTAATAGATGATCGGGGGGGGGGGGGGGGGGAGGGGAAGGGGGCTATGTTTGACAAATATTTCGTGTCTCCTAAAAATAAACGGAAGTGACAAAAGTGACGCTATGGCGCCTGATTGGCTAGAGCTCAAATGACGAAAGAGGGAACTTTCGTCATTTGAGCCTCTAACCAATCAGACGCGATATCGTCACTTCCGTCGCTTCCATTTCCTTTTGGGAGAAACGGAACTGATTTCGACGAGGTTATTAAAAAATGACTCAGCTTCTTCATACGGTGTACAATTTCGCTACGGTGATCGATAACGATGATCAGATTGACACGTTTTTCTTGTTTTCTTTTTAGATTTCGCGAAGGCATTTGACTGGGTTTCGCGTCGTAAGCTTTTTCATGAATTAAAACCACTGGTCGTCTCTTGAGGTGGATAAACTGTTACCTCAAGAACCGTGAAAATTTGTTTGTAAAGGAAAATTTCAATTTTTAGTGTTACCCGTTATCTCTGAAGTGCCCTAGGTTTCGGTATTCGGACCGTCGCTCCTTTCGGTTTCTATCATTCACCGACGACTATGAGTTAGTTGACCCTCAGTACAATGTCGTTTTTTTGCTGATTGTGTACTGTTTTTTAAGATATATCGTGTGTCTGATCAGAAATGTCTAGATAAGAGCATTAAAATATTTTTTTTTGTGTGTGTGTCAACAGTGGCAAGTGAGTTTGAATGTTAAGACGTTTGTGCAAATGTCGATAACACTCAAGGTAATGCCTCTCTTTTTCCATATACTATTGATTCAATTGCCAGAGGTAGTTAACTAGTATAAGCATTTGTGTGTTTCTAATCAAGTCCGAATTAATCTGGGTTCCACACATTGGACAGGATATTGCAAAAACTATGAGTAAATTGTGGGCCTTACATGGGACTACGTGTCACCATTGCACTCCTGCGACAAAGTTGACGGCGAATAAATTGCCGATTCGTGATTCCCTAGGACATGCTGACATCTTATGGTACCCATACTCACAATCACTTATTGACCAATCGGAAGGCGTGCAAAAAAAAGTCTCTTCGGTTCAGTTGAGATTCATACGGAAAAAGAATCGTATGTATCACCGTATGACATGTCCGGATTGTCCAAGTGGTCGTGTCGAGGAGAGGTAAAGCGCTTGTCATTTTTGCACAACAATACATTATAAAGATAGTTTACGTTTCGGCAATTATTTACGGCACAACCCAAGTCGTGATACAATGCAGAAGCTCGACAAATTGCTCCCGGAGCTCCGCTGCAGAAAATATGTTTTGAAATCTGGAATTCCTTGCCCCGCAGCGTGGCAGCGGTTACTCTTGCCGTTCAGTTTGTTAGCGCAATTGGTCACCTTTTCTAGGCCAATAACCAAGCTACTTTTTCATGTTTAAGTGTTTACTTGATTCATGATTCTTGCGATATTTTTGCCCACACCATGCCTTGGCCTTAAAAAGTTGACCGGCAGTATTATCACAAAAAAATTCACTTTCCCCGCCAGATTTAGCGGGAAAATTAACGTCACGTGACTTCAAGACAAATTCAGTTTTCCCTCTAAATTTAGCGGGAAAAATGATGTTACATGACTTTATGTTATCTGACTATTACACAAATTTGGTTGCCCCGCTAAATTTAGTGTAAAAATTCACGTCACGTGACATGATGTTAAGGGACATATACGGCAATTCAGTTTTTTTGTTAAATGTAGCGGGAAATTAATGAATTCAGTTTATCCGATACATTTAGTGGGAAAATAAAATTCACACGTGAAAAGTGGAATTAGCCCGACTAACTTCAACAAACAGCTCTACTAAATCTAATACTAACCCTAACTCTAACTCTAACTCTATCTCTAACTCTAACTCTACCTAATTCCAACCAACTCTAACTCTAACTCCAACTCTAACTCTTTCTCTCTCACCCTCACTAATTCTAACTCGAACTAAACGCAAATCTAACTCAAACTAACTCTAAGTCTAATTCTATCTATCTCTAACTCCGAACTCCACTAAACACCTGGTTTAGCGCTACTGGCTCAGCAAAATTGCAGGGCAAAATTCGACACATTTGTTTGCATAACGCAACCTAGACGGCATGCAGGCTTGCTAAACAAGTTATTTTACTGTGAAAATCATTTCGGGAACAGCAGTTGTAAAAGCATTGGAGGGAGCGAACGGAAGGCGTAAGCGGAATACATTAGCAAAGCGCGAGTCCAAAATTTGATTTGAGCGGGTCAAATGGGCCGACGAAACTCACGCGAGCCCCTTTTAAGCTCCCGCAGAGCAGGCGACGTCGCCGACGCCGCCCTCTGGCACACGCAGCCCATTGGGAAGAACGAGGTTTCGGGAGCAACGCGAAATGTAGAGTTCGGTCCTTCTTTGTGAATCGTATAGCGGCCTCGGCGAGGCGAGTAATAAGGAACTGCGTGTGTCGCATGCTGATGCGCGGCGGTACTTTGTGCAGTAAAGACGTGAAGCGGACTACGCCCAGTCAAGTTTAGGCACATCAAAGGGTTCCGTACATGTTGCGGCTTCCGCGGATTCGAAAGAATTCCGCGGATCTTGGTTACTCAGCTTTTCAGAATACGCGTGGGAGGTTTTAGCAAACATGACACTAGGTTGCCCGCGTTGCTGAGTAAATAAAGTAGGTTGATGAAGAACATAAATACAAGCTGAAACAAAGTTGGTTTGAGTAAGAATGAACTAGCGCTAATGGCGTAAAGAGAAGGCCAACTTGGGAGCGCAGTACCGGCCCTAGGGGTGGGCGATCGGGGCGGTCGCCGATTGTGCAAGCAATAAGGGAGGAAAGCGAGGGGGGGGGGGGGGGGGGGGGGGGGGAGGGGGGAGGGCGCTGCCAATGCCCCCTTTTAAATTGTTTAGCTTTTTTTTATTTATTTGAACACAGCGCCCCACACGACGCTATACGCTCGATCGCCGTTCGTTTTTGGAATGCGGCTCTCGTGTCACAAAACGCTCGTGTTGGGATACTACTTACATGTTTACTGACAACGTTATATCGCACATAGTAGATTGAGGCGCATGAAAAGGAGGGGGGGCGCATGGCCA
The DNA here is from genome assembly GCA_013358835.2 of Ixodes persulcatus. NCBI lineage: Eukaryota > Metazoa > Arthropoda > Arachnida > Ixodida > Ixodidae > Ixodes > Ixodes persulcatus. Next base: position 37,258 of record JABSTQ010008546.1, on the reverse strand, counting down.
GAGTTTGTCTAGGGTTCTTGAGGGTCTGAGGCCGGCCTTGATGGAGTTCATTAGGATTGTTGTTTCATTAAAATAAGCATACCGCTCATGTGCATATGCACATGTCCTTTTGATCCCCAAAATATCTTCGTTAGCTTCAGGTACCAGAAGAATGGCCGGTAGATATGCGAGCTGAGCCGCTACGAAGGCCATGAGGAAGAAAATGAAAAAATGCGATGTCTGATATAAAGCATAAATGTATAGATATAGTTGTCTGAAATACATCACTAAACTTTAGGGTTACTGGCTTCATCGTTTCAATATTGGTTTTGCTTATGCTGTGTTTTTTCTTTAAAGACGTTGGTTTAGACCCGACCCTGGCAAAAGAGTCCAGTAGGAGACAATATCACTTGCCGGTGGGTAAAGTTACGGTATTGGGAGACTGAAGTTCTTCATCATTGAAGCAATGAGGGCTCTTGACTGCTTGCCTTTGGCTCGTCCCGATATTGTATTCATTATAGGAGTAGTGTCTAATATCCTCCCAATATCTGGCGATAAAGATTCGAATTTTTTTTCAAGGATAGAACTGCTCGGCATATTTAGAAGACCAAATCACCGCACAATCTAGTAAAAAAAAAGAACAGTATTTTTGTACACTGTAATCGTTCGCAGCAAAGGTGAACCTCTCCTTCCACTGGTTTATGTTATCGTCGAACGGCACCATGAGCAGTCACATTGTCGCAAAACATAAATAACGCACACCCGCGAAAGATAACAAGAAACACTTGATCTCATCTGAAAACACGCTTGCTGTGTTCACAAACTGCTATATGTCTCAGTTAATCAAGCAGTAGTGTATCCAGTGTTGTTTTTATGGAAAAAAAAACAAGACTAGGTGTGGTTTTGCAAGAAAAGTTGTCATGCGACGCACATATTGCTTTTTTAACCGCAAAACTGTCCCAAATAGTCGGGCTTGTCTATTGCAATCGACACATACTGCACGTAATATTATGACACTAACCTATAACAGTCTGTCACTTTGTGTGGGCATCCACAACACAACGAGACGAACATAAAATTCATGTGCTACAGAAAAGGTTCCTACGAATCGTAGTAAATGGGCCTTTTCTATTTCCATACATCTGAATAGAACGATCTCACTAAGCGTTCCGCGCATGCGTAACTCCGCCACAACTTTAGTTCACAGGAGGCAGGCGGCAATGCACGAGAGGGCTTGGGCCGTCTCGTGCTCTACACGCGCAGAGCTCCAGCGAGGTTGTCGCACGTGCTGAAAAAGTTCCCTTCATGCATCGCGGCAGCGGTGGCGTAGTCCAACTGGCTGTTGAGGTAGGTGTATTGTTTATAAAATGTAACGTACTACCAGTCACAACCATTCATCACTACAGGCTTTGTAAAGCCTTAAACATGAGATCAAAGTTCAGTCAACGTTTTGATACAATCTAGGTAGCTTACGAAGTAATGTTACAGTTTACACAAGGCGTCATAGCGAGTCTTCGAAGGTACTGACGTATAGAACAGCGTAGGGGTAAGAGGCGCTGCAAGTTATGCTGCCTATATTACTAAACACATTAAATAAGGAAGATATCGCACTGCAAGATATTTAATCCAAAGCGTTGCATACCTATTTCAATAGCCAAATATTTCTTTTTGCGTGAACAAAACAAAACAAAAATATGAGTTTTTATTTTGTGTTTTTTTTTTTGAGAGTCGCATGTGATTGCTTTCCCGCGCGATTGTGATGTTATTCTCTATCTAAATTATGGCTTACTTTTGTGTGTGTTTGTGTGTGCAAATGAATCTGGCTGCATGTTGTATTTTTGCTGTATATAACTTTTGAGCGTTGTTAAGTTTTTTGTTGTTTTTTTTCGTGTGACGCGGAGATGATGTAAGCTTATGGAGTCCATATTTTGTATTCTACAAAGTAGTACTGTATGTAAAGTTTATATTTTCTTTTTTTTCTTTGCTGATACTGTACAAACGTCAACCTGGGGGCCTGTGGCTTCTTCAAGCTGTCCGTGACAGTTGTTTCAACAGGCCTCCAGTATCACACACTTGTACTTGGTGTAAAAAAATAAACATCTATCTAGCCATCTATCTACTCTCAATCAACTGGACTCTGAAATACAACATCTGGCCCCAGACCAGATCACAACCTTTTCGGAGGAACACTGGTAGGGGACAAGAGCACGCTTTTTTACCCTTGAAAACAGCGATTAATACGCCCCCCCCCCCCCAAACCTGAATTTTGCCGCGAAGCTATTAAGGGCTAGGCTCCCCAGGATCGTGTCCACCAGTAAAAAAATGATGACACCAAACTCTGGACAGCTACCGCCATCTATGAGCGACGGCGGCAACCAGGTAACTGGTTGCCGCCGTCGCCTATAGATTGCGGCAACCTTTCTTCGGAGGAAGAAGAACGGGAGCGGAAGGAGCGGCGATGTGCGCAGCAGCGCGAATGGTTCGGCAACCACCGCGAGACCGCTATCATCTGAAGTTCCACTGCGTCGAGCGCTTCAGATTCCCTTGCGAAAGAAGAGCCGATCACTCGCCTGGAAAGCCACCGTCGAGAGCAGACACTACAGCTCCTCTGCTCTTCCGTCTTCACCAGAGTGGAAAGGTTGAAAGTATTTTACACCCCCTGCCCAGGATTGACAATTCTGGACAAACGACTCACTAATATATAAATAAAATAATGGAAGAACATAAAACACGGGCACGGAAAAGACGATTCTGTAACTAACAGCAGACGTTGGGAAATCGTCTTGTCTGTCCCTGTGTTTTATGTTCTTCCCATTATTTATATTATCCTTACCGGCACGCCCTCCATTCCAAGCACTCAGTAAACTCCCCGATAGTACCTAGCATGACAACTCCGTGCGGGACACTCAATGATATGCGTAACAGCCATAGCATATAGTTGCCAGTGTATTTGAATCATTTATTTGTCGCCACTGGCAAAGGTAAGAAAATTTGACACCTAGAACTTGAGGCTTCATTTAAGCGGACGGAACGAAGAGCTCCAAAGCAAGTGCTGCCACAAAAAAAAAGGAAAAAAGCTGATGCGAAGACGGGTACGCTTGGGTTTCATGCACATGATAGTGCTGATATGTCGTATTTAGCGTTAAGATGGGAAACGGGAAATATAATGCTGTGGAACAAACATCAGTCTAATTTCTAACGGAAGTTACATTGCCATTTCTTTCTTATCGTAGTTGCCTATGACTAGAGGCTTGCTTCTTGCCACTAAAAGGCTGCAGATTAATTGTTTTCGGGAGAAACTTCCCTGTTGCTTCGCGCAACACGTTTGGTGCGGTGCAAAGATATATTCACATTACTGGAAAAAATGAAAGTGCTTGTTTTAGCAAAGAGAAATCGGCATAGTGTTTTTCTTTTATCTCACCTTTACAAAAATTCACCAAGAAAAACGAGAGCTGTTCGAACATCTCGCACTTTTCAATTATGCCTCCTTTTTGGTATTCTAAACCTGTTACTAGTACAGCTGCAATAAACGAAAAATATTATGCATTGAATTGTATTTCGGAAACATTACATTGTAAAAGGTAACTACTAAAGATTGAGTCACTGGCCACTGATCGTAGCTATTTTCTTCCAATGATTAAATGTTTTGGAAGCATTTTTTCTTACATTGCACATAGCGAACCATCCTTCTACATCAATCCCAAAAACAGGTGTCACCCCTGTGTATTATGCACTGCATTGAAGTGCTCTTAGAAGGCTGTAACAGCATCTTCAGGGGTTGAAAATCGCTGTCTCAGTAGGCTTTTTTTCTTCATGGAGAACAGGGAGAAGTCGCATTATGTTATGACTGAATTGTTTGACGAACGGGGTAATCAGTTCCACCGAAATTATCTCAAATATTTTACTGCCGTGTAGGCATAGTGGGTGGATGTATTCATTTATTTATCTATTTATTTACAATACCCTCAGGACCATAAAGCGTTAGAGAGGGGAGTGGGTGTTAAGTGCAATGTTAGATACTGCTTCTCGGAATCTGATGGGGTCCTGAATGGTGACGATGCCTTCGGGAAGGTCATTCCAGTCCACAATTGCATCAGGAAGAGGGGCGTGGTGATGTGCTGTGGAAAAACACTTTGGCCGGGCTATCTTATTGCAATGATCGAGTCTGGAGGAAAGATAAGCCGGTGGGGAAAGAAGAGACTGATTTAGAAGTGGTGAATAAAAAACTTTAAGCAGAAGGCAGAGACAGAGTATTTTTTGACGGGTGAAAAGCAATGGGAGGAAGAGATTTGATTTACTGAGGGAGACACTGAAAAAACTGCAGTAATCAAACTGAATAAAACGCGCAACACGGTTTTGAACAGATTTAATGTAGTCTGTTAATGTAGCATGATGAGGGTGCCAGATTGAAGATGCGTATTCTAATTTAGACCGGACTAGGGCAAGATAGAGGAGCCGTTTTAGTTGAGAAGGGGCGGATCTGAAATTGCGACGAAGGAAACCCAAGCTTTTGTTAGCGGAACTCACAACTGAATCAATATGATTTTCCCAGGAGAGAAGAGTGGTTGTTTGGGCGAGTTGGTTTGACATCTTATACAATCTTGTGCGCAGCAAGGACGAGCACAAAAGGAGAGAACAGGACACAACAAGGCGCAACTTTCAACTAAATTTTATTGAAAACGTGTTCCGGTATTTATAGGCTCAACCATCGTCACAATGACAATTTTTGTGTGTTGTCATTGTGACGATGGTTGAGACTATAAATACCAGAACCCGTTTTCAATAAAATTTAGTTGAAAGTTGCGCCTTGTTGTGTCCTGTTCTCTCCTTTTGTCCTCGTCCTTGCTGTGCATAAGATTGTATAAGATCCCAGGACGGGTTTGAAGTTAGAAGAACGCCGAGGTATATATATGCATATCCGTGGGTTGAAGAGGGATGCCATTGAGAAAATGAACAGGAGAGGAAATACTGCTTCACATTGCCAATGTGCAGCAGTATTTCCCTCAAACAAATTCTTGGTCTCCTTTTCTGTACCTTTTCGAAGGCTGTCGGCTGGGAAACCGTGAAGTACCGTTCTGCAGTCACTCTGACTTGCTTTTCTTGAGCGACCTTAGCTAAACCCCCTACTAATTGAGAAGGGTCTCATCATTCTTTCTGAAACACTTTTTGGCTATTTGTTTTTCAGATATGGATTCTCTACAGGGAAGACAAAACCCGATTACAGGCTTTTTGTTTTGGCATTGTACACATCGCGACACTGTTAGCGCGAACACGACATCGGCGCATTTTCGCATTTTACTTCTAAATAGTATAAGCGAGCACGAAATTTTATCGCTTGCATTATAAAACTAAATGAGCTCTTTCCGTAGCAATAATAACTTTGATGACATCCCTTGGTTTCAAAGAGAAAAACTGGAAAAACAGGAGATCGCTTGTTCGCGCTAACAGTGTCGCGCTCTGTACTAGTAAATCCAGATTTGGTCGTCCATGAACCTGTCGGCTACACTACTAGAATCGTACCTTTCTCTTCTGTGCCGCGTGTTTTGACACCATTCTTCCGGTACCAGATTTCGAGCTTCCGTCAAAGTGTGGAACCTAACAATGCGATACATTTCTCAGACCAAGGTGTTTGTATTCAATTAATTTTCAAGGTCCCCCGAGGTTCGCTCTCAAGAGACTCTCTACAACATTTTCCTCAGTCACGTCGGTTGATTGTCTGCCGGTGCGTGGAACGTCTCTCAGAGACGTTCGGCCACATCTAAATATAATACCGAACCAACAACGCATGGGACAGTGAAATATTCATAAAAACTTGTGCCAACCGGTACTTTAACTTCTACTTGTCTAAACTACTTTTTTTTAAATCGTCAGGCATCATCGCTTGTAGATCTCTTTTGAGGTCGATGGTCCAAGATGAACAAAGTGACGTGTCGTACTCAGCCCAAGTGAACGGTTCACACTGGATGGTGTTGTGTTTAGCCAAGCGAGGGCCAGCTATGAAAGTGAAAATTGAGGCTTCGTAGCGACACCGTTGTTTTCTGCCGCCACTTTTCTGTTACCACACTTTAAAACTGTTCTAGCAACCATATTGCAGGAGCTACGGGTACACTTGAATGTTGGTAGTCAGACGTTTTAAAGTAATGTAGGCATTCCAAAATGAAGCGTATATTTGAACGAGGAACCATTAATCCACTTCACGAGAACCTCAAAAAGAAGAATTGTAGTTTGCGAATGCAGTTATACTGTTCATTACTTATATAGTTTGGCTCACATAAGCGTTACACCATATTATTTGCCCCAAATAGCACAAGGAGCAAACACCTAAGATTCAGCAACATCAGACAAAAAGCGAACGTTATATCAAGACTACAATTGTTCGCACTTCTGCGAAAGAAAGCACGCTCTCTTCAGCTGCATCGTGCCCACTCACCCTCCCCCGCCATATACCCTTCCTTTTCTGGGGTTTTCCCAATATTAGAAATATCGACCGCAACGTAATGTGTTATCAGTGTTCGCCGATAGGCACGCTGAATGTCGCATTGTCTCGTCAGAGCGACGCTTTCACAGGGCGCTTCCGCCCGCCGCCAAGCAAGCCTCAGACTGACAGTGACGTGCCGACAGTGCGAACCCACCGAGTCGGAATAATCAAACAGCAAGACGCATTCCCAAGATATAGAAGCCAGCACCTACCGGCAGAAGCTCCAAGGCGATAACAGCTCGTTACCTCGGCTGACGGATTTCGCTGCTTCCATTCCTGCACTCCACCTTGTTTCGGACTTCGGCTTGGCGCACGGCGTTTCTTAGTTTTTTCCACCGCCACTTTGAACACGAAAAAGGAATACGCAAATGGGTTTAATGGTTTTGAAAAATGTAATTATCGTGGTATTTTCCTTTGCAGCGTGCATGTGAGCCAATCTCGCGGAGTGGTTGTCACGGTTTACAAACCCTGCCATTTCTTGTAAGCTATCCTTTTAAATATTTTACTTAAAAAAAAGAAAAAAAAACAGGCCCAGACAATATCACTTCGTTTTACGGATTATCTACGTCATTATACCGGGCTTTTGCTGGCTGCTAATTTAACAGAATGTGGTGTCCGAGAAAACCCAAGATTGTGCAGAAAACTTGCGAGTTCATCTGTTCTTCGCAAATAGAACCTTAGAATATAGAGAAATGATAAGCTTAACAATAAAAAACGAACCATTGCCACGAAAAAAACACCTAAAAGTGCTAGGATACTATCTACAAGAAGACGGTAAACATAACATCACCTTAAATAAACCCATAGCACAAATAAAACAAATTCTTGGCATGATCCGCAGAATCACAAGACAGAAGAGAGGTATGAAAGAGCATGAATTAAGGAAAGTCATAGAAACACTAATATACTCTAGAGTCATGTACCACTTACCATATATCAGTCTCACCAAGACACAACAGAGAAAAATAGAAACAACTCTGCGCAAAGCCTCTAAGCTAGCATTGGGCGTACCCCGCTTTACAGCCACCTACAAAATAAAAGATGCAGGGCTCTTCAATTCATTAGACGACAGAGTAGATATCCACAAACTAGGACAAAAACAAAGACTAGAAACATCGCTTCAAGGCAGAAAAATACTAACAAAACTAAACTATGAAACAACAAACCTTCCTCCTATCCCACTAGAAACTCCCCCATGGGAACAAATACCTAGAATTCATGTAGACCCAATCCCCAAGAACATGCATACAAAACGCAATGCAGACAGAAGAAACGACAGAGTCCAGCGCCTGGAGAAGAAGGACGAAGAAGATACTAGCACCAAAACAAACTATACAGATGCAAGTTACAACGCAGGACATGGCCTCATAGCTGTATGGAACATCGAGGAAACCTTAACGCGAAGATATCAAGACATCCCATCCCCAAGGCACGCCGAACTACTAGCCATATCTACAGCCATCACGGAATTCACCGAAAACAACGATAAAATTATCATAAGAACAGACAGCCAGGACGCATGCAGGGATTTTCTGAAGAACAGACTTCCCACATCAATACAGAACCGGTTGCAACATCACATGCACAAGTACCCACTACTCCAAATTAGAATTCAATGGGTCCCAGGACACCAGGCATCAAGAGGGAACGTGCAAGCACATCAGCTTACCCGCGAACCAAATCCGGGTAGCCCTCTCGCCTGGCCTTGTGATCAAGAATACGACCCCAAACAAGAAAGAAAAATACTTCACAAAGCCAGGCAACAAATTCTAAAGAAAAGACGCAAGGCCTCTACTCTCCTCCCATCGCCCTCACGAACTCACACAAGAGAAGAAGCAACACTCATTCGTAGAGCACAGACAAATTCCATCCTCACCCAAAACTACATCCACTACATACACAAAATGCCAGGCTACCCCTCCTGCCCTCACTGCGGAGGATACCCATCCAACCAACATACACTCTGGGAATGCATTGCATCCCACCAAAGCCGACAGCAATCTCTCTCTCACCTACCCCCTGAACGTACACCAGGGAGCTGGGAGGAATGGACTTCTCCCCCTTCAGAACTTCAGAGGCTGTGGTGGCCCCCCCTTGTCCACCACATTCGCAATGTGCTGGATGGGACGGAGACTGCCCCGACCGCATATGCCCGGACTAGGGCTGGGATATGGAAAACTCCATTTCCACAATAAAGTTTACTCTCTCTCTCTCTCTGTTCTTCGCGATTCAGCACACTGTTAATTAGAATGTCGACCTGCTTCTTCACTGTGCATTCATGTAATAGTGTTTTTATTAGTGTATTTTTCTTAAACTTAGTGCCATCGTGTACGGCCATAGACGAAGAGAATCATGCACATGAACACTTAAGTCATTTGACCGCCGCAGATGACCTATAAATAAATGATAAACGTAATCAGACGAATCAATGGTGTTCGTAAACAAACCCCAATTTAGGCTTTTAACATCTTCGTAGTTCTCAAAGCGGCTCAGTACCATTGTCTTATTGATTGTGTGCTAGAAGGGACACATTTGTATCACAAAGTGAAGCAAAAACGATATAAAGCAGCAACACAGTTGCGTCCACGTCAAAACGGAAATCAATCAAATTAAAACAGCCTGCCCTATTAAAAATTCTTATTTTTATGAGAAATTTCTCGTGTCCAAAAACACATATTGATCGTACAAGATGTATAAGAACATATAAGAACCCTATAAGAACCATATAAGAACTATATAAGAACTATATAAGATATAGAACAACATACAAGCACCATGTAAGAAACTCGGAAGAAGTTTCTTATGTTTTTTTTTTATATCTAATATAGTTCTTATATAGTTCTTATATGGTTCTTATATGTTCTTATATGTCTTGTATGATTCATATGTGTTTATCGGACACGAGAAATTTCTCATACGAATGACATTTTTCACTAGGGTAATGGCGGCACTGAAACAACCTAATGGATGGATGGATGGATGGATGAATACGGCTGAGCCCTTTGGATCGGGCGGTAGCTTACGCCACCTAGCCATTTTGTCTTACCCTTTAAGCTTAGAATATTTAAATGTGAAAACTATATTCACTCCGTACTGAAAAGAAAGTGAGGCTATAAATCCCCCTTGCCATCAGTTATTAAGAAAATGCCTAGTTTTCTCTCGCTTTCTGCCACCATTCACTTAATCTTTGCTTGGTAATCTCTACTGTCTTGAAATCCACTTTTCCTTCGCTGTCTCTAAAACCCAATGACCTTATTAAAGCTATGTTGTCTTCGGTATGCATAGGGTGAAGCCCTTTACAGTAGAGTATCAAGTGCTCAGCCGTCTCGTCCTCCTCTCCACAAGCAGCCCACACTGTGTCCATTTCCTGGTACTTCGCGCTGTATGTTCTGGTTCGCAAAACACCTGTCCTTGCCTCAAACAACAACGAGTTTCCCGTAGAATTGTCATAGATGCTTTCTTTGGCAAGAACTGTTTTGTTTAATCTATAGCCTTCCAGAGCCTTCTTTGTCTGCATTCCCTCTAGCCACCAATCTTTTTCTGTGGCCTTAGCTTTCTTCTTAACTGAGACCTGCTCTTCCGTAACCCCACTATAGCCTAAAAACTTTCCTCTTAATTTCCTAGTGCGCTGTCTCCATTTTGTGTCTATACTCCTCATGTATAAATAGCTGAAAACCTTTCGTGCCCATTGCTCCCCACCCATTTGCCTCAACCGATCCTCAAATTCTATCTTGCTCACAGCTTCCCTGCCCTCAAATGACGCCCATCCCATGTCTCCTTGTACTCCCTGGTTTTGTTGTTTTGCAATGAGCCCCCAAAGCCAGCCTACCTACTCCACGCTGTTTTATTTCTAGCCTTGCATGCACTTCGGATTTCATGCATAGCACTGCGTTTCCAAAAGTCAAGCCAGGCACCATGACCCCTTTCCAAATCTCTCTCACCACCTCATACCTGTTGTAATTCCAAAGTGCTCTATTTTTCATTACAGCCGCATTTCTGTTGCCCTTACCTATTATATACTTTTCATGCTCACTGAGATATTCTGCACCACCACATATCCATACTCCTAGATACTTGTATTTACTAGCTCTCTCAACTGTAATATTCTGTATCTTCAGTCTCTCAACATCATCATTGTTAAAAATCATGACTGCTGATTTTTCACTACTGAATTCTAAACCTAATTCCTCTCCTTCCCTACCACAGATGCTCATTAATTCCTGCAAATCTATCCTGTTGTTAGCCATTAGTACGATATCATCCGCATATATCAGTCCCGGTAAGGATTGCTGAATTGTTTGGCCTAGCTTACTGTACGAAAGGTCAAATCCAAGCCCACTCTTCTCTAGTCTATCCTCCAATCCTCTCAGATACAACATAAACAGCAAAGGCGATAACGGGCACCCCTGCCTAAGGCCTCGTCCTATCTCTATTTTCCCCGTTGCCTTTCCTTCCCATGTTATAATCACCTTATTATCTTTGTAAATGTTCCTTAATATTGCTGTTAGTCCTTCATCTAGGTTTAAGCTCTCCACTATGTCCCACAGCGTTTTTTGGTTCACATTGTCATAGGCACCCTTGATATCCAGAAATGCCAGCCAGAGCTGTCTGTTTTCGTTTTGCGCTATTTCTATACACTGTGTTAGAGAAAATATATTGTCTTCCAACCTTCTTTGTTTCCGAAACCCGTTCTGCAACTCGCCCAGTATGCCCTCGCAATCTACCCATTCCTCCAGTCTGTTCTTTATAATCTGCATTACCAACCTGTAAATAACTGGTGTCACGGTTATGGGACGATAATTCCTAATGTCAGACTTATCTCCCTTTCCCTTATATATCATACTCATCCTACTAAGCCTCCATTCATCTGGAATATTTCCTTTTGTTACCATAGTGCTCACTACCTCCCTTAGTTTTGCCTTAGATTTGGGACCCAAATTCTTCACCAGCTTGATTGGGGTACCATCTGTGCCTGTCGACGTGCCACTAGGGACTCTTCGTTCCGCCTTTTCCCATTCTCTTTGTCCAAAATCCGCGATGTCAAAAGCTGGACTGATACTGCCTTCGGTTCTCCTATCTTCCACATGTACCCGTTCCCGAAATTTCTCCTCCATCACTGCTCCTATATATCGTATCGCATCATCTCCCTAATTGATCTCCCTGATGCGAGAGTATGAACCTCTGTCTAGCTTGCGTCGTTTCACTGAGTGAGTTCAAGTGCTCCCAAAACTTCTTGGCTGCGTTTCTATCTTTCTTGCTTACATTACTCATCCATTCTTCACCCTATCTCTGAATTTTCGCATTGATCAAACTGGATGCCTCTCGGCGACATGTTATAAAAGTGTCCCATCTTCTTTTTACTTCCGTTTCCGACTCCCCACTACGCTTGGAATGCCTGTGTTCTCTAGAGGCTTCCTGACGTTTTTGTATCGCTTGCTTCACTTCTTTGTCCCACCAGCTTTTTGGTCTATGTCTTCGCTTCCCCTTTCGTTTACTCTGAACGTTGTCTAGTTCCAGAACAAAAAGCCCAGTTAGGCTATCATAGGTCCAATCTGTATACCGTTGCCCTGAAACTGCTTCCTCTATTCTTTCAGCAACTATTTCCAACTCTTTGTCGCTGCAGGAAGTCTGCTTTGAATTATGTTGTCTAGTTTCAGCATTTACTTCTCTGGCAAAATTCAGCTTAATACGTTTATGATCACTACCAAGACTTTTGGAACCTTCTTCATCTATTTTCATTACTTGTAACTTACCATATATTTTGTGTGACATAACTACGTAATCTATAGTTGAATGTAGATTGCCAGTTTCCCACGTTATGTGCCCGTCACACTTCTGACTGGTATTACAAAAAACTAAGTCAAGCTTTTCCACTAGTTCTAGTAATATGCTTCCAGTTGAGTCCGTATACCCATCCAGACCCTCGAAATGGGCATTCATGTCTCCCATCAATCAATCAATCATTTTTCTGTTTTCCTTTTTAGCACCTTTCCCTGTCCATAAGTAAACAACTCCAAGGAGTGTTGATTCCCCAGCGACTTTTCCTTTCAGCCACAAGTGTTCGGCGCACTCCTTTCTGATCCTTTGAAAGTTCATGTTCTTCTTAATAAATGCTCCAATTCCACCTCCCTTCCTCATTCCCTCCGTTCTGTTGCATTCTTCTCACACATAGTCAGGGTTGCAAGGTGGCTGCTCCATGTCTCTGTGATGTGTTTCCACAAACCCATACACCACTAAATCCTCCTTTCTTAGTTGCTCCTCTACCTCTTCCCATTTTAACCTATTTCTACCACCCTGCATGTTAATATATCCAATGTCTGATTGTGTTGTTTGTTTATACCTGTTCGCAGGTATAAACAAATGATATAATGGCGGCAAGTGTGTCAGCGCCCTCTATCCGCCGGTCAGGCAACTACTGAGATAAATAAAGTTATATAACTATTGAAATAAAAGTTAATACACGATGCCCTACCACAAAAAGAAGGATTTTGAGATGCAATATTATTCTCAAGATATATATATATACCACTTGGGCATTAGCATGAACTAGAAAATGCAAAATACTGCCGTCGGGGGGCTCATATGAAATTCGGTTTTACGTGCACGTGGGTCTGAGACCTCACTTTACAGCTCCGTGCTTCATCAGTTATGCGCTGTTACATTTTCATAGTCTCCGTACGCGCCAGACTGCTCCACACTGGAAAACTTTCAACTTCATGCGTGGTTGTGTAGTTGATACTTAGACGAGTGCAGAAGTTAAGGAGCCGAGCGCGGTTTGTCCACTCATTCACTCCCGCGCAAGCCAGCTGTCACGCCGACGCATCGTCCCTCGCTGATGCCGCCGTCGACACTCGCTGCTGCTTTCACGAAGTTTGTTCTCCTTTTTGTTTGTGGCACAAGTTCACCAATTTATCCCTTTTTTTCAAGTCGTTATTCGTCGCCTCTCCGCCTTCATACGTAAAAATATTGTACCCCGCGTCTGGCCCTTGCTTAGCGTACTTTTTTATGTGTGATTTCTAGTTAATAATGTATTGTACTTACTGGAGGTACCTGAATGGCCTCTGAGTCGGTTAGGGGGTCCGCGATAGCCAAAATGTTGGGAATCCCTGCATTTGAAAACCTCTGATTGGATGACTTTTGTTCTTGGAGCATTTGTAAGGCAGACAAAAAATATCGAATGACATGGTGGAATAGTACAGTGTGTGAAAATATATATATTGAACAAGGCCAAAAGAAAAAAAAATAGAAGACGAAGCAGCGCGAATTATCTAGGGGGGCCGAATAAAAGAAAAAGAAGAACGTCCTGGATTAAGATGGTGATAGATGCGTTTTGACCTTTCTTTGGAACGTTACATAATTTGGCGCAGTCGACAGGATTCAGAATATGTGGGTAAAATTTTCTGTTGCTCGGGACCTAGACCGAGTGGGTTTTAACCGACATCAAATTCAAGATGAACCAGACGTGGAGCTGCCAGAGCATGTCACATCACCGAAGCTCATCGAACTCGTTCTCCAGAAAGGTACCATTTCTTCTTAGAAGTTGATGGAAAAGGGGTCAGTTAAGATTAACATACAAATGGCTGACTTTCACAAGCTTGTGCTGCAGCCAGTGGCGACTCCAGCACCTACGGTCCCACGAGCGTCTCCGGCTTCTGTTGTGGCAGCAGTGCTTCAAGCGATTCATGCTCCACAGTAGCAAATTTCACAACAAAACATCATTATTCAAAGCTTAATCTCAACGCTCACCGTGGAAAATAAAAGGCCCAGATAGGATTCGGAAAAGCCAGACATCTTCGACGGGCAATCAAAGAGTCCGGAAGGTTTTATTGCTTTCTTCGAGTACGCCTGCGAAAAAAAAAAATTCTTGAACTTCAGAACGAGGCCGCATACAAAATATGCGCCTTTTTCTTGGAAGAGTAGCCAAGGAATGGTACGAGTTACGCTTGGTCGACCACGCTGACGAGCCTTGAAACGAATGGAAATTCAACTTCTTGACTACGTTTCAAAGAAATGCTGTGGAAACGTTGGGACCAAGCCATGCTATTGCATTTAAAGCCTAAGTCTGGTACTCTCTTGGAGTATTTTTTTTTTTAAAGAGAAGGCTGCTGCAGCTTCCTGAGCCTAAATTATCACCATCCTCCACTATTGCACTCGTCACCCGTGGGTTACCACGATATTTGCAAAAACAAGTGCAAGTGAGAGCACCACTTGCTGCAGTCATTGCAAGATTTTTTCTACCCGCCCGGATAACAGAGCGGCAGGAGACTCTCGCGCTGGAGCACCACCAACCTGTGCTCCTGGGAGAAGTGACCAGTGGCGCAGACAACCAACGACCAGCTTTGGTACAGCCTATGTTCCCAGGAGAGGTGAACAGTGGAGCAGACAAGCTGCTGAACTGGCTCCGCGGACCCCATTTCACTCGTCTGCAGTGCACTTCGCGGGTGCTCAAGTGTCCCAGTCCACATCCACCATCGACAGCGAGAACTCAAAAAACGAATAAAAAAGGGTTCGCAGTCTAACCCTAAGACCCAAATCGAGACTGTGTGTCTTACGTCTTCAAGTTTGCTCCATATCTAGATTTCATTCAATGGGCAACAAATGCATACTCTTGTAGATACGGGAGCTTCCATTTCAATCATCAAGAAAGACAGGATCTTCCCAAGCCATATATTTAAAGGAAGGCAAGCTTTGTTCGGAGCTACGATGGCCACACGAGGCAACACTCCGAGTGGGTGAACGTGACAGTCAAGTTCTAGTCTCACACAGCAGATATCCAAGCCTTGGAAATCGACGGAGTGGAGTACGATTTTCTTTTGTCAGCCCAGACATGAAACAACTGAAGCTGAATCTTTACTGGAACGACACGGTTTCTTTTGGCCCACTACCTGGATGCTCGACAGACTCAGAAGGTAACACCACTTCTCTTCGCACCATCAAGTCAACTGATGTGGTGTCTAAAACCTATCGAGAACTGGTGTGTGTTGGGGAATATCCACCGTGTACTCCCAAGTTTGAGGTACCGTTCGAGCTTAAAGACAAAACGGTGGTGATAAAAAAAAGCAACCTTACAACCTGACGCGAGAAAGAAAGACTTGGCTAAAGCAAGAGCAACAGAACATACTGGATTCTGATATCATACGGCCTTCTGTTTCTCTATTCGCATCTCCCATCACCATCACTTCAAAAGAAGATGGAACATTTCGCCTTTGTATGGACTACCGAGCAGTGAACCAACAGACATCACTAGTTTTTGTTCCAATGCCTCGGATTGACAATATAATTGATGAAACAGGAGGCTGCAAGTACTTCTCTAGGATTGATCTGTGTAAAGGGTTCTGGCATATGCCTCTTTGAGAGGACACCAAAAACTTCACAGCGTTTATTACGACATTCAACATCTATGAATCTAATCGCGTGCCCTTTGGAGGGAACAATTCACCCAGCTGGCTCCAAAAGATGATGAACGCCGTCCTCGAGCCTTACCTGGGAAGATTCTGTAATGTCTATGTTGAGGATATCATCATATACTCAAAGACAGATAGCGAACACGGGGAGCATCTGGCACAAGTTTTGTCCGCCCTCTGTAAGGCCAATCTCAAAGTCAACTTCAAGAAAAGTGAATTTTTCAAGTGCAAAGTTGTATTTCTAGGCAGAGTTCTGGGCGAAGCAACGAAAAATATAAAACAAGAGTCAGTTGCCCGTATTTCCCAACTTACCAAGCCCTACGACGTGGACTCGCTCCGTGTGTTTCTCGGCCTTGCAGGACATTTCAGATCATTCATCCTGGACTAAGCTACGAAAAGCCATGAATTTCTCTTTCTTCCATGGATGTCTTCCATTAAAGAAATTCATGGAAGAAATGATAAATTGCATTCTCTATCGAATTTTGTATTAAATGTTCGCATAGCGATGGCAATAAAAGTTAGACATGATTATAAGCACACTTTTAGCATGGTTTATTTTAGTAGCATTTCTGCACGCCTCTCGGTTTTTATAGTTGTGTACACAGTAAAAGAAAGAGGACAATATACGATCCGCCAAACACAAAATGACGGTTCTGTTTCCAGAATGGATTCAAATAAAAAATAAAAATCGAGCCCTTTATTCATAACAAAGGCTGTTTATCTATGATTGCGTGACAAACCAGTCACGGTGACCTTGAGCAGAATTAAAGTCCCTTGATACTTCTTTTATAAGTAACGGCAATTAACCAATACAAATGACAAAGTACACACCACTGGAACAAAAGGGCGGCATTAAGTTCAAACCTCTGCTGTGCGCCGCCATTCGCTTTCTCAAACCCGCACCTTCACGCAGTCGGCGATTCAAATAATGTCGCTACTTGTAGGAAGCTCTTATCTAGGCACCTTAAGCAGAATGACAGCGCTGAACTAGGATGAGCTGAGTTACGTCACGCGGCCGCAGAGATGCACAAAGTTAAAGGAGGAACGCCGGTATCCTGCGCAAACATTTAAGCTCAAGAGCGGACCTGCATTGCCGCCCTGGCGGTTGAACTACTGCATTTTTTAAGATGGCGCCCATGGAACAGCTGACTAACGTTGAAACAAAGTATTGTACCCTGTCAGCTTAGCGTCGGCTTAGCGGTGGACGGAGTTTGTGAAAAGTTTTCATTTTTATTTATGCATATCTGGTTTTATATCGACAACAAAAACGTCCATCCAATATTTCTCTTGACGCACTTTCCGGAAAGCCCAAGCGTTGTTCACGATTGGCAAATGTTCTCCGTCTGCGTTTGAATTCCTGCGATGCATAAATCAGCATTTTCTATGTAAAACGCAGCAGCCGAAGTAAATTATAAAATTGCAGACTTCAAAAGAGACGCTGAAGAGAAGGGTGACACAGCGGGAAATCCGCGCTTTCAAATCTAGTTCAGGGTTGAAACACCACGTGGCGTGGAATTATAGAACTAGATTGGAATGTCTCAGAAAGTAGGCCTTGACATGAAAGTCGCTCGTGCCAAGAAAAAAAAAAGAGAATTCAAAACTTGGCAGCGACCATTACCTTTAAAGTCCCGTAATGCATGAAATTTATTATAGGCAATTAGTGAATGAATTTCTGTGTCACCATACCAATACATGAAAGGATAAAACATAAAGTACGCGGACGCAAATGCGATCCATTAACACGGAATTTGCGACTTTTAAAATTCCTCCGGTGTTTCGGTTCAGGGCGTCATTGACCTGATAAATATCTATTTGCAGTCCACTTTAGTAGAATATGAAAGAAAGATTTACAGTAAAAAAAAAGGGAGTGTGTATTGGGGAGGAGGACAGGCCGTGACGCCCCAAGCGGTTAACTTTAGGACTACAGGGATGGGGACAACAAATACAATGGTTCAGCGCTCGGCCGACATAACCGAACGCGGCGTACGCGTTTGGCTGGAGTTCGTGTTCTCCGGGTGGGGGGGAAGAGGGGCTCTTTTGTTACCACTCCGGCCTGCATGAACATTGCAGCATGCACGGTGCCCAGCTCAGCACAAAAGCCGAAGCGGATCAAGCTCGCATTCTCTGACGACTGCTTTCGGGAGAGATCCGGCCCTTAACGTCACTTCGTCGATTGTTAGTATTTTTTTACAATACACTGTGCCCCGCGCTCTATTGTTGAAGATGACATGGACATGCCCATAAGGCCTGTGGGCATGTGCACAGGCGTTGTGTTGAGTATAAACCGAGATGTGGGGAAACAAACGGGTCAGAGCGCCCCCTGTAGTTCGATCTCCTGCCCAATACGCACTTGCCTTGCACCTGCCCTTAGTGAAATCATTCTTGTTTTTGTTGACAGGGCTAAAAATTGGTAGAACATGTCGTTTCAGGGTTGCTTGGTGGTTAAGCATGTTGAAGATTACTTTGTAACCTATCCAAACGCTATGTTTGCTGACAGCATTTTTGAAGATTTCAAAGACTGTGCAGCGGACTAACTGTTACGTGAGAAAATCCTTAAAAGGAAAGATTACAATTCCTAGACTTAGGGTTACATCCTCATTTCTCAGGTGTTTGCTGGGCCTTTTATCAAAGATCGGAGAAACCAGTCCTCCCTTTCACCAGTGCTTATTCCAAGTCAGTTAAGAATGGTATAGTGAGGTCGTTTTTCAAGTCCTCATTCTCCAAGTCGTGTACGCACTTCTTCGAAAGCAGCCTTAAGTTTCAGCATCAGAGGTTGACTAAAGTAGGTTTTCCTGCGCACCTACTTCGTTCCACCGTTGAAAGACTCCTTATCAGGCCACAACTTCCGCGAGCTGTTGCCAAAAAGAAAGGTAGATTTGCTGTCATTCTCTACATGCACAATTCCGCGTACCATTTAAAATCTATCGTCTCCAAAAGTTCGACACGAGTCTGATTTTTTTCTGTCTCATGTGCGTTAGGCAGATGTGTGAAGAGGTAATTAAGAGCAGCACTCCCAGAGGGTACAATGTTCAACATGACAAAACGTTCGTAGAGCGCGAAGAAAGAAAAGTTTATTCAGCTCCACTAAGCTGCGGCAGTCAGTACATTGGACAAACTGGGACATGCGTTAACCATCTACTTGGAGAACAGAATTCGGAAGCATCAAAGGCTTGAAATGAGTGTTTTTACCCAATCCTCGCTCACAGTCGAACGAGCGATGACTGTACAGCTTATTTCTCAAATACTAGAATACTGGGCGGGCACAATATCAAATTTGGGAAATAAATCATTGAATTATTCACCATGGGGACTCTCAACAACAATATTTCTGCACCTTCATTATCACTGACAAATAAAGATGTCGAATTCCTAACACCAAAGATGACGATTACTGATCCCTCGTCGTGACGCTGGTGCTTATTGAACTTTCAAATTTGTAGTACATTTCCAATTTCCTTCACCAATTTCCTTCACCACTTTTCCTTCACCATCGTCCCCATAACATCGTCACTGATGACGTCACCGGCATCGTCATAGTCATCGTCACTAAGGATGTCACTGATGACGTCATCGGCATCGTCATCGCCACTGATGACGTCATTAGTGACGTCACTGATAATTTCATCGGCCTCGGCATAGTCACTGATGACGTCACTGGTGACGTCACGAATGACGTCATCAGTGACGTCACGCGTCCCATAATGCACCACGCGGTTACGAAGACGCCGACGGTGACGTCACTCAAGCTGGAAACGAGCGCCTAAGAGCTGCGCTCTAAAAACATGTCATGCTTTAAAAGTTACGCGTTGCTTTGTCGGCAATCGAACTCGGGACATTGTGTCACGCACTTCTCCACGACCACTACACCTCCCCTACCAGCTTGACTCTTGTTCTTTTCGAGCCCATAGCTTCATCCACGGCGTTTGACTCGTTGATCTTTTCTTCAGTGCAAGACAAAAAATGAACCTGGCATCTTGTATCCCACTCCTGTGCCACGGGGCTGCAGTGCGCGCTTTGATTCCGGCCCGATCTGCATCTTCACTATTTCCCGGAAATCGGGGGCGAGATTGAGAAGCTCTCGACAGCGACACAAATTCCTTGCCTGTTCCTTCTGATCTCGAGGAGTCGCGTGCAGGACGTTGCATCTCTCAAATCCCGTCCCAACGGCTTTTTTTTTTTTTTTTGGCTTGGGAGTTAAGCATTAAAGAAATGGTGAAGAGGGAAGATGAATTTCGTCGCTGGCAACGGGGGTTTGGCCGTACCGTACGCATAACACGTTAAGCAATAAATAAATAAACGCAACCGTTTTTTGTTTCCTTTTTTCTTCTGAGGTTTAAACGATCTGACCCTGCGTTGTGTTCTTTATAGGAAAAACTATTCTGAACGACATTGTAAAAAAAAGGTAGTCGGGCTGTCAGACGCAAGGAGAACGAATGGTGGTCGACCGCTGCACTGCTCTTTAAAAAAAAAAAATCTATTAAAAAAAAAGATAACGAGAGACTGAAATAAGAGCAAGCCGTAGATGCAATTCCATAGTTCCATACGACATGTCAACTCTAACTGCGTGCTTCTCTGGTAAGGTATGTACGAAAAGCGGCGGCTCAATTTTGATGACGGTTCAGATCATAATAATAGGGCCTTCAATTCTGTGCTTGTCGCGCGCATAAAGAGAAGCCTCAAGTTTTCAATTGGAACTCCCGTGGCGTGACATCAGGCAGAGTCTGGTTTAGACAAGCTATTGATTCACTCGCCGTTACAATATCGTCTTAACAAATTTTGCCTTGAAGAATGAAATATGTTTCTAGCGGAACTTCTAAATCCCAAACTTTCGTCTGTCGGTCCGTCCGTCCATGCATTTTCCGCTAAATTTAGCGGGGAAATTGACATCCCGTTACCTAATGTCACGTGACCTATACACCAAGTGGAGAAATTGATGTCACGTGACCTTCACATTAGTTTAGTTTCCGCGCTAGATTTAACGGGAAAATTCACGTCTTGTGATGCAAACACCAATTCATTTTCCACGCTAAATATAGCGCAAAAATTGACGACACGTAACCAAAAGACCAAATTTATATACCCGCTAAATTTAGTGGAGAAATCGACATCACCTGACACACCGATTTCCTCTCCCCATCTCTCCTTTCCCTTCATCCACCCTTTGTCTCCCCCTCCCGGGATGTCCTCTTCGTCCCTTCCTTTCTCTTGCTCCCCTTTCTCTCCCCTCCCTTCCCGCCTATTTCCAACGGGTGACCCGTGTTTGGAAAAGGTCGCAAAGCACTATGAGTACTATTCACTTCCGGTGCGTAGCTGGCAGCCAACGTTATTAGATTAGCTCAGTTATACAACTGCTCATAGAGCCTCATGCACAAGCAGTACCCCCTCACTCACCACATCTCGCCTCTCGTCGTTCGACGCACCTCACGGCTGCTATGGTAACTGCAGTGTATTCAATGGAATACGTACGTTTCGAAGCGCAGCGTCTAGATGGCGTTCCACCGTACTCTGTGGAACACGCAGTTCATAAACAAAATCTAGCTGGCGCTTGGAACGACGGGAGGCGGACTGAAGTGAGTGAAGGGGGGTATCCCCTTCCGCAGGAGTTCCACAACTGAGGTAATCTAGTAATATTGCTAACAGCTGACGCAGCACCATGGCGGCTATGGAAGCCTGTGCGGGTGTTCAGCCCGGTCGAATCGAACCACTTTCCTCTGCTGCTGGGTGACAAACGAATTTCCGGGAATCTGAAGTTACTTCTGCGCATAAGTAGAAATCGGTACGCACAAACACCGAAAACGGCCATGAAAGCGCTGAACGAGTGCGGCCGTCGGCAAGCTGCACTCACGCCGCGCTTTCCGTATCGTCGCACGAAAACTCAAGCTAGGCTACCTATTTTCTTTTCCTCTTGAGCCGGCGTTCTTTATTGCGTTTTGTTTACTTTTGATGGATCCGTTAAATCAGATCACCAATTGAAAGAGGTGCGAATGTAGGCCGAGGGACGCGGCTAGCTGAAATTCTCCATCGGAGCTTTAGCGTACTTTTCTAGCGCGATCGAAACGTCACTTTCATATAAACGTTTGTTTCGACGACATCTGAGTACGCGAGAACCTTTGCTTTTACGCACTCACGTGTTTTTGCACCACAACTAAGTTGTCCCTCGTGCACCATGACCTTTCTCTCTCGCGCTTTCTTAATGATATCAAGTAAGAAAGCATGCATAAACGCGCACCATTTTTAATGTGGGCTACGCAGGGTCGTAGAACCGCTTAATTATGCGCAGGATGGAGGCGTACTTAATGCGAAGGTGCAGATCCCTGGTTTGATAGCAAGACCAGGCGGATTTTTTCAGCGCGCACCAGTCACCTAGTTATTTTTGGAGAATTGTGTTTGTCCCTTGTCCCCCTTGTTCAACTCCTCCACGTAATATTTTCGTTTGAGATGTAGGTGCTGCCGTCTTGTTTTTGTTTATGTATATAATAACAACCTGACCCGTCCTGTCGTTTATTTATATAATAGCAAGTCACGGGTTCACGCTGCTTCGCGGCAACAGTCTGCGGCGGCTATTTACAGGAAAAGCTAATCTGAGCTGTAGATGTAACCAACTACCAATTAAACGGTCTGTATATGAAACAGTCTGTCCAAGAAACGTCGTGCGATGAACTGATAGTCAGCGAGATCCTATCCAGCGTTCTCGCGGATGCCCTTGTACGTCAAGCAGTACTTACCCCTTCGCGGATTAATGCAGAACGTTTTTTGGGTGTCAAGAGACTTAGTTAGAAATGGTTATATAGCGTGGTCCCTACCAGTACAAAGAAAGAAAACTTTGTACTGGCCTGTAAGAAATGGGCCGCGCATAAACGGGTGCCGACGCTTGGCTGCCACAGGTCACCTCGCTCCGTCACTTGCGTCACTTGCTTAACTGCGACGGCTAATCACTGCTTCCGTTCTTCGTTCCATGGAATCGGGAACATCTTACGTCCTTTATATGACTCGCATTAGGACAACGTCCCGCGGAGCAGTGGACCATTTTCACCGCTAATACAGCCCGACTACCTCGAAAAGGGCTCTCGATGCGCTGAACGAATTACGACGGGCACCGGACGAACTGGAAGCATGGAGTAATATACAGAAGATAAAAAAGGCACTGTAATAAGCCCCAGTGGCCCAGATAGACCAGTGACAGCTAGCGCTCCTAGCGAGTGGCATGAAACATAATTTGCTTCCGGTCAAGGTAATTTCGGTTTCGGTTTGGGCGTCCCCTTTTTTCCCATCTCTTACCTCTTCGCCTCGCTAGGCTCTCGGGGGCTCCTTGGCTCCCGCTTGTTCTTTTTTATAGCAAGCATTTTAGGCCTCATTGACACAGCCCTTTTTTCCCCATCCCGGCGAAAATACCGGCAGTCTTCCCACCGGAGGAGATGGTTTTGGAACCAGTTTCCGACCGAAACCGCGTCGCCGGAGCCGAAAGGAACCAAACAACGATGTTCTTTGTGCCACGCGCCGGCTGGACACCGAGAAAGCCGGCGCCCCTCCCCATCGAGGGACGGCCAATCACCAAATAAGAAACTTCCGCTGAATCTGGCGGATTCTCAAAAGTCGGGTGACCATGGACACAGCCGCGGGAGGGGGAATTGACCGTACTGTGCATTAACGCACTAACGTCGAAGCCAACAACGCCCTTTTCGGGAAGGAGCGAGACCAGCGAGACGACGGGCGCATTGTGTAATGTTTACGGCTCTTGAACAACGGGCATACAGTAATTTAGATTTACCGCTGAGCTGCTGCTCTAAATGGTGAGACCACATCGGTTCCTTTGCGATAGACGTAAATGCGATTTTCAGGAAAAACAGCCAAAGAAAGAAAATACGGTCGTGTGACGTAAGGTGTGATTGATGTGAAACGTGTTCGCGGTGGGTCTTGTCGTTTTTGTTTCGAAACATGGAGACACATAAAATGTTTTCAAACATGCAAGATCGCTAGCGGCGAACCGAACGCAAGCTCCAGGAAACAAAACAATTGTAGTGGCGCCCGTCGACGCCGATAGTCCGCTACATTTGGTTGTCGACGCCTTCACAAAGCAGCCACAACTAGGGGATTACAAGATTGGTAGTAGAGGTCGAGGGAAGTGTGATATTGCGCACGAAAGTAATAGGTTACATCGGTAATACAGTCTTACTGGATACAAAATTTCGACGTAGAATTGAAAAGGTGCAGAAAGGTTTCTATGCAAAGGTGGCACAAGCTACCGCCCAATATAAGGGGACACAGCCGCCAGCATCCATCTATTCACGTAGCCACCGCCAGCAGCTGCCTGGCTACGTCGCCGCTGGTTCGAACACTTCAATGTCCCCGCACTGCCCCAATTTCGGCACGGCGCCGGCCTCATTCTCACAGCCATTTCTTTCTCCCGTCCCGGCGACAGCGCCGGCGGCGTTCCCGCGGGGGAGAGGGTTTTCGGACCGATTTCCGACCCAAATCGAGCCGCCGGAGCCGAAATGGGCCGAAGGACGATGTTCTACGTCCCCGGCAATGACTGACGACGGGGGGCGTCGGACAGGAGGGAACAGCAATCCCCAAATAGGAAACTTTCGCTGAATCTGGGGGATGTTATTTAAACATATTAAACACCCAAAAATAACCTTAGTACATAAATATTTTTAGTCGAAGTACTTATTGAAAAAACCTGAGTAATAAGTTCAAAATATTTTACGCAAAAGCCCCGCTGAGCGGACGGCATTAAACACGCGATCTGGGCAGCGAATTTGCTTTTGTGTCCTCTCATTACGTTTACTATATTACTTTATGCTGGAAGTGTGAAGTCACGTGACACCTCGTTTTGGATGACGAAACTTACTGCTCAATAGCCGGTCACCTATTCCGCTTCCTCCTCTCCCCTTGCGTCTCCCTCTTTCTCGCCATCCCTTCCCCATCCTCCAATGGTACTCTCTCTTCCTCCCTTTCCTTCCTCCCCACTCCTTGGTCATGTGACGCAGCAATACAGTTCCTCGTTCCTTTTTCCTCTCTCCCCTCTTCTATTCCCTCTCCTCGCCATTTTGCAGTCACATCCTTCCTCTCCCCTTCATGGCTACATGACACACAAATGCAGTATCCCAAAAATTTATACAACTAAAAGTTCTTCAATTACGGAGCGACTATTTAATGCCTTCAAACAAATTGAAACAATGACTCCTAAATATGCATGTCACGCGCTACAGGACTTTATATGTAAATAATGTACACTCGACCTTAGAATCTCGCCTAAAAAAATGTGAGATATTTTACCTTAGATTTTAGTGTGTGTGTGTGTGTGTGTGCGTGCGTGCGTGCGTGCGCGCGTGCGTGTGCGTGCGTGCGTGCGTGCGTGCGTGCGTGCGTGCGTGCGTGCGTGCGTGCGTGCGTGTGCGTGTGCGTGTGCGTGTGCGTGTGCGTGTGCGTGTGTGTGTGTGTGTGTGTGTGTGTGTGTGTGTCAATACTCTTTTGCAGTGCTCTTTTGACTCTTTCTCAAGCTAGTACCTGCAATTCTTCAACACTCGTTCTGTACCTGAGAACTGGGCGCCACTGAAGGATAAAATAACCGAAACTGTTAAGGAGTGTGTTCCGGTGGTTTTCATTAATAAGAACTTGGAGTCCTTGGTTTAATGACTACCAGAAAAAACTTTTAAACAGGAAGAAACGGTTATTTTTTTTAACCAAGTCAAGAGACACTTCCGACTTGTGGTCTAAATATAACAAAAGCGCAAAAACTTACAAGGTAGAGATAACAAAGAGTAGATTCAAATTTTTGAATCGCGACCTGGCTTACATGTTACTTACTAATGCAAGGAAGTTCTGGCAAGCGGTCTCGCCTAGCAACCATAACCCCTCACCCATTCTCCACGACATTAGTGGAACCATTTTGTCACCTCAAAACTCATAAACCATATTTAACTCGTTCTTTAGTGTAGTGTTCACGGACGAGTCATTTCCATTACCGCAGACGCTGTGCCGTGCCAGCACGAGCATGGATGACGTAACATTTGCACCAAACGGAGAAGTAATCGTCATTGAATGTTTGCGTGCAAATTCGGCTTGCGGGGACGATAACATCACCTCAAACTTTTTCAAAATAACCAAAGACAAAATATTAATTATTTTGTGCCACCTTCTTCAAGCTTCACTTGATTCGTCAAAATTACGGCTCGATTGGAAAGTTGCGAAAATCATCCCTGTACATTAGCATGGTAACCGCCACGACCCTTCAAATTACAGACTCATCTCTCTGACAAGCATTCCATGTAAAATATTCGAACATGTCGCCTACTCTCAAGTCATGGACTATCTTAACAACTTTAGCTATCTTCACCCTCACCAACACGGCTTTCGCAAACATCTTTCCGGTGATACTCAGTTATTTGAATTCGTAACAGGTCTCCACGATAACTTTAACGACTCTTTTACTACGGACGCCATTTTCATTGCTTTCGCTAAAGCCTTTGATACTGTCCCTCATCAACGCTTACTTCTAAAACTTTCTCAATTAAACATAAATGATCAAATCATCAGTTGGATCTCATCATTTCTCACAAATCGTAAGCAGTATGTATATATATAGATGACACGTCCTCGCCCGCCATTACAGTTAAATCCGGAGTTCCACAGGGCAGCGTCTTAGGTCCACTTTTGTTTCTCATCTACAAAAACGACTTACGTTCACCAATCTCGTCATCAGTGAGGCTTTTTGCTGATGACTGTGTACTGTACCGCCGAATTTCTCATCCTAGCGATTCGGAGCTCCTTCAACGCGACATCGACATCTTGGGTGAATGGTGCTTAACATGGCAAATGAACATCAATGTTACTAAAACCAAGCTCATTTCTTTTAATTCCTCAAAACACCAGACTCCCTCGTACTCAATTTTTTGCGACCCTATTTTATCCACTCAGTCATATAAGTACTTACCCAGGCAGCACAAAATTTTGGCCAGCCATCGGCCAATGACCGGTATTAGACTGGTACCTGGCTGGCCAGCCTGGCCACTGGCAGGCAGTTGGCCATCAACGACAAAAAAGTGCCTGGTAAGAGGATGGCCACTGACTGGTCGTTTCATCCCTGGGCATCGATGACAAAAATGTGTCCGGTAAGAGGCCGGTCACCAACTGTTTGGTTCATTGCTGGCCACCAATGACAAAAAAGTGCCCAGAAAGGGGCTGGCCACAGGCTGGTCGTATTATCACTGGCCACCAATGACAAAAAAGTGCCCAGAAAGGGGCTGGCCACAAACTGGTCGTATCATCCCTGGCCATCGAGGACAAAAATGTGTCCGGTAAGAGGCCGGTCACCAACTGTTTGGTTCATTGCTGGCCACCAATGACAAAAAAGTGCCCAGAAAGGGGCTGGCCACAGGCTGGTCTTATCATCACTGGCCACCAATGACAAAAAAGTGCACAGAAAGGGGCTGGCCACAGACTGGTCGTATCATCCCTGGCCATCGAGGACAAAAATGTGTCCGGTAAGAGGCCGGTCACCAACTGTTTGATTCATCGATGGCCACCAATGACTAAAAAGTGCCCAGAAAGGGGCTGGCCACAGACTGGTCGTATCATCCCTGGCCATCGAGGACAAAAATGTGTCCGGTAAGAGGCCGGTCACCAACTGTTTGGTTCATTGCTGGCCACCAATGACAAAAAAGTGCCCAGAAAGGGGCTGGCCACAGGCTGGTCTTATCATCACTGGCCACCAATGACAAAAAAGTGCACAGAAAGGGGCTGGCCACAGACTGGTCGTGTCATCCCTGGCCATCGAGGCCAAAAATGTGTCCAGTAAGAGGCCGGTCACCAACTGTTTGGTTTATCGCTGGCCACCAATGACTAAAAAGTGCCCAGTAAGGGGCTGGCCACAGACTGGTCGTATCATCCCTGGCCATCGATGACAAAAATGTGTCCGGTAAGGGGCCGGTTACCAACTGTTTGGTTCATCCCTGGCCACTGATGACAAAAAAGTGTCCAGAATGGGGCTGGCCACAGACTGGTCGTATCATCCCTGGCCACCAATGAAAAAAATGTGTCTGGTAAGAGGCCGGTCACCAGCTGTTCAGTTCATTGCTGGCCACCAATGACAAAAAAGTGCCCAGGAAGGGGCTGGCCACAGGCTGGTCGTATCATCCCTGGCCATCTAGGACAAAAATGTGTCCGGTAAGAGGCCGGTCACCAACTGTTTGATTCATCGCTGGCCACCAATGACTAAAAAGTGCCCAGAAAGGGGCTGGCCACAGACTGGTCGTTTCATCCCTGGCCATCGAGGACAAAAATGTGTCCGGTAAGAGGCCGGTCACCAACTGTTTGATTCATCGCTGGCCACCAATGACTAAAAAGTGCCCAGAAAGGGGCTGGCCACAGACTGGTCGTATCATCCCTGGCCATCGAGGACAAAAATGTGTCCGGTAAGAGGCCGGTCACCAACTGTTTGGTTCATTGCTGGCCACCAATGACAAAAAAGTGCCCAGAAAGGGGCTGGCCACAGGCTGGTCTTATCATCACTGGCCACCAATGACAAAAAAGTGCACAGAAAGGGGCTGGCCACAGACTGGTCGTATCATCCCTGGCCATCGAGGACAAAAATGTGTCCGGTAAGAGGCCGGTCACCAACTGTTTGATTCATCGCTGGCCACCAATGACTGAAAAGTGCCCAGAAAGGGGCTGGCCACAGACTGGTCGTATCATCCCTGGCCATCGAGGACAAAAATGTGTCCGGTAAGAGGCCGGTCACCAACTGTTTGGTTCATTGCTGGCCACCAATGACAAAAAAGTACCCAGAAAGGGGCTGGCCACAGGCTGGTCTTATCATCACTGGCCACCAATGACAAAAAAGTGCACAGAAAGGGGCTGGCCACAGACTGGTCGTATCATCCCTGGCCATCGAGGACAAAAATGTGTCCAGTAAGAGGCCGGTCACCAATTGTTTGGTTTATCGCTGGCCACCAATGACTAAAAAGGGCCCAGAAAGGGGCTGGCCACAGACTGGTCGTATCATCCCTGGCCATCGATGACAAAAATGTGTCCGGTAAGGGGCCGGTTACCAACTGTTTGGTTCATCCCTGGCCACTGATGACAAAAAAGTGTCCAGAATGGGGCTGGCCACAGACTGGTCGTATCATCCCTGGCCACCAATGAAAAAAATGTGTCTGGTAAGAGGCCGGTCACCAGCTGTTCAGTTCATTGCTGGCCACCAATGACAAAAAAGTGCCCAGGAAGGGGCTGGCCACAGGCTGGTCGTATCATCCCTGGCCATCGAGGACAAAAATGTGTCCGGTAAGAGGCCGGTCACCAACTGTTTGATTCATCCCTGGCCACTGATGACAAAAAAGTGTCCAGAATGGGGCTGGCCACAGACTGGTCGTATCATCCCTGGCCACCAATGAAAAAAATGTGTCTGGTAAGAGGCCGGTCAATAGCTGTTCAGTTCATTGCTGGCCACCAATGACAAAAAAGTGCCCAGGAAGGGGCTGGCCACAGGCTGGTCGTATCATCCCTGGCCATCGATGACAAAAATGTGTCCAGTAAGAGGCCGGTCACCAACTGTTTGGTTCATCGCTGGCCACCGATGACTAAAGAGTGCCCAGAAAGGGGCTGGCCACAGACTGGTCGTTTCATCCCTGGCAACTGATGATAAAAATATGTCCGTTAATAGGCTGGTCACCAACTGTTCTGTTCATTGCTGGCCACCAATGACAAAGAAGTGCCCAGAAAGGGGCTGGCCACAGGCTGGTCCTATCATCCCTGGCCATCGATGACAAAAATGTGTCCAGTAAGAGGCCGGTCACCAACTGTTTGGTTTATCGCTGGCCACCGATGACTAAAGAGTGCCCAGAAAGGGGCTGGCCACAGACTGGTCATTTCATCCCTGGCAACAGATGATAAAAATATGTCCGTTAATAGGCTGGTCACCAACTGTTCGGTTCATTGCTGGCCACCAATGACAAAGAAGTGCCCAGAAAGGGGCTGGCCACAGGCTGGTTGTATCATCCCTGGCCATTGATGACGAAAATGTGTCTGGTAGGAGGCTGGTCACCAACTGTTTGGGTCATCGCTGGCCACCGATGACTAAAGAGTGCCCAGAGAGCGGCTGGCCACAGACTGGTCGATTGATCCCTACCATATGACAAAACTTTGTCGGGTTAGTAATAATTAAGCCATGCATATGGTCACAATTAAACTTGTTTCATCCTTTAAAAAAACCTCTTTCCTTTTTGCTGGCCACCAATGAAAAAAAGATTGTCAGCATCTGCGTTATTTTATCTTCCCAGAGCTATAGTATATCATGTTGCAAATACAGAACTTTGGGTCTTATAAGGGTTGCACAGTGACCACGAGCTCAGACTGATGATCTGTACACGATGATAAAGAATTTTTGGCAGCACCACATGGTTGCACTCTTATATTTGTGGTAATGGCTTCTAGCTTGCTGCACATTAACTAAGTACCAGGAGTTTCCAAACAACCCAAAGCACGGCATGCAGGCTAGGGCAGACCAAAAAATTGAATGTTGAACCTCGATTTAACGAAGTCGGTAAAATCCGCAATTTACTTCGTTACATCGAAATTTGGTGCCTAGCACGTAAAAAATCAACGAGATGTGTCACGGGTGCAAACACTCACCAGAAGCGATCTTTATTTGTGATGAAAGTGGTCCGTTACCTTTGCCTGCGACATCTGCGACATTAACATCGACGTCGCACGGCGTTTAAACGCCCACAGTGCATGCATCGCACTTTGTTGCTCATGCGCACTGGTGTATCGCCTCAGGAAGTCAATCGCGTCGAGCACCTCACGGCTGCTCGGCACCTCGCAAGGGTCCTCGGCTTCCGCCTCACTGCCATCGTCTTCCGATTCGCCGAGCACGTCCTTCACGATGGAATCATCGGTAAGTTCCGTCGCAACGACACACGAGTCCCCATAGAAAAAGTCCTCCGGAGCGACACCATCCGGAACGACTCCGTCGCTGTGAAGGGACAGCCATGCTCCCGAAAGATCCGGCCTCTTGATCTTCCCCGTCTTCTACCAGGAGAGCATATCTTGGCTTTCAACGCGCTCACTTTCTCTGGGAATGGTAGAGGAGGACGAAGCCTCTCTGTTTGGTTCCTCGCTGTCCACTTCCTCGGGGGCACTGGATGCGTGTGTTTCGAATCCAGCTTTCCTAAAGCAGTTCTTGATGACCTCCTTCACTGTGACCTTCAACGAAGCAGAGAGCACCTCGATGTCTTGAAAGATGTCCACTTTTGTTTAGTGCTTCAAGCGAAGATCGAGCAGAAGCTTGTCAATCAGCCGCCGCCGATATGAGCACTTGACGCTGTATATGATGCCCTGGTCGGGCGGCTGGATCAGCGACGTGCAGTTGGGCGGGAGGAACTTCAGCTCTACGTTGGTCAGTTCCAGGTCAATGTGGTGGGCGGAACAGTTGTCGAGCACCAGGCACACATTGCGGCCGTCATCCCTCATCTCCTCGTCGAACTTTTGGAGCCAACCGCGGAAGATGTCGCGGGTCATCCACGCCTTCGAGTCCGAATTTGTGTACTCGATCTCGAGCGCCTCTGAAGCATCGCGGCTTCTTGCTGTTCCCAATATTAAACGGCAACCGCTTGTCAATGGCGTCCATGTTCACACCGTTCACACACAGCAGAACTGTGATCCTGCTCCGTTTTCCTTCGTGGCAGCGGTCTCCTTTGAGAGCCAGCGTTCGGTTCGGGAGCATTTGGTAAAAGAATCCTGTTTCGTCTGCGTTGTAGACGTTTGTCGGCTGATAGCGCGTCAGGATTCCTGACATCTCTTGCTCTTTCTCGAGCCTAGCAGCAGCTTCAGGTGCATCGGCCGACGCAAACTCCCGCTCACCATCTTCCCGACGATCTCGTGCATAGCCTTAAACCGGTGGAGCCATCTACTGCTTGCTTTGAAGTCATCGCGGTACAACAGGCATCCGAAGTACAGCACCACTCAATGGAACGTCTCGTGCCCGGGTATTCATAAACCAGAAGAAAACTGCCTTGTCCACGTCTGGGTTTTGGTGGCGGGCTTCGGCCGTTTTCGGTAGTTTTCGCTGGGCACTTGTGCCATTCTTCAGAGCACCGAAGATACTCTCTTTCGCTTTTAAAATCGTCGAACGGGAGCTCTGCGGTATCTCGAATCGGGCCGCGACATTGCGACATCCTTCCTCTTTTCGCCGTTCGAAATGGCTTGCAGGATTTTTGACTTTTCTTCAAGTGAAAATACTTTGCGTTTACCACCACTCATTGTGGCAAAGTATGTGAGAGCGGACAAGGTACCGTACGTACAATCAGACGAGCGAAGCGAAGCAAATAAAAGCACCGTAACGAGGCCTAACAACAGGCTGGAACGCCCGGGCCTGTACGGCATGCACCAACACTATACTCTGTTTCATACTTCGCGTGCAACGCTGTCAGAGCTACTAGCGCGAGCGCGTGGCTTCATCTATGGTTTTGCTTGCGCGAGAGCGCGTGCAAATGATCAACGAGGTCAAGCCCCACGCTCGCGCCAGTAGCTTTTACAGCGTTGCACGCGATGTATGAAACAGAGTATAGGTGGTGTTGCATGCACGCACACGCACCGCGCTAAACACACGCACACACGCAGGTTACACTTGCGCCACCTCTTGTCTTCGCTCAACACCACGCACCACGTAAGCCGTACTCAACAGAAAGTACCTCGCGGGTATTCTCCGAGATGTCGCTTTCCGCGACTTTGCATCCCGGTGCTGCTCGCGCAGGTGCTCGCGTCACGCTCGGAGGCCCGTCCGCGTGAAGTAACATTTTCAATGAGTGCGGTCGCGGTAAATTTTTATATTCTTCACTACTTTTACGAAATATTCCTCTAGGGCCTTCTTTTTTGGTATTTTACGGCGATGGCACTTCGATCGTTATATTGAAATAGCCGCAAAACTGACTTCGTTATATGAGGCTAAAAATACATGCATGTTGTATGCCCAAAAACTTCTGAAAAATGCGGTACTTCGTTACATCGGAGATTTCGTTACATCGAGGTGTATCCAGAAAAGAAAAAAAAAGGCTTGGTACAAGATTTGCTATAAACTAACTTCCCCCCATTCTGGTCGCACTGGATGGCCATATATACCAGGGACAATATTTTGGTTAGGTTTGGGACGATTGGATTACCCACACTTTAAAGATTGACCGTATCAAAGATTTCTACATGCCATAACTGGAGATTGAAGCCAAGTAAAGCACGCCGAGATTCCATTTCCCATGTATTTTGTCAATAAAGGCAATGTGGGCGTTATTTTGTTTACATGCCACCACTATGTAGAAGCTCGTTACATGGCACGTAAACAGCGTCTCGGTAAGGATCATGGCCCGGGCCTGAAAGAAGCTCTGCCCCTGCCCCCCCCCCCCCCCCCGGATCTCACCAGGGAGGGCACAAGCCCCGATGCCCCCCCGAAGTCTACTCCTATATGCTTGCAACGCAACCAAGATAGTCACAATTTTTTATTTTACACACAAAATGCTGTAAGCTGAGAAAAAACGAGATTTTGGTCCAGAGTAACAATTCAGGTTTGTTTAAACATGAGAATCCGACGCGAGCGGTCGTGATCATCACCTAAACGTGTTTCATACACCGCAGTGTAAACAGGACATCTGTACTTTTTTGCATTCCATTTCAAAAAGGAATTGAGGAGCCAGAAATATTCTGCTTATGTGAATTCCCCAAACAAGCACTTTCCGCTTCAAAAAGTTCGAAAATCAGTCTCATAATTGTAAAAAAAAAAAAATTGTTGATCACTTCTTTGTGCTCATGTAATGTGAACATGCAAATATATTTGGTCAACACATTTTTGCAGGGATCAATGACATTTTATTATTTTTGAGTTCAAAAGATTTGAACCTGGCAATAAAAACAAAACCGATTTGCTTCTAAACGTCCATGGATTCCACTGATATAGAATCCATGCACGTTTAGCACGAGTCCAAATCATTGAGGTTACGTGGATATTCGTACAGCGTGTAGTTGGTCAGCCATTTCAAAGTTGCGACGAGTCACTTGCTGTAGATGAGCAGTTTAGCCAGTGCGGTACAACCGCTAGCCTACGAGTCCAGTTGGAAGGCAGACGTATACGCGGCAGATAAATCTCCCTGGGAGAAAGCTGGTATCGGCTCATGGGACAGAATCTGAAACGATTCAGTCGGTCAGGCACAAGCAGGAAAACACTAGGAGAAAACAGGCAAACGACACACACCTGTCAGGTTTGAGAGGCAGACGTATACGCGGATGATAAATCTCCCTGGGAGAAAATCCATCTCGGCTCACGGGATAAAATCAGAAACAATTCAGTCGGTCAGGCACAAGCAGGAAAAACACTCGGAGAAAACAGGCAAACGATACACACCTGTCAGGTTTGAGAGGCAGACGTATACGCGGATGATAAATCTCCCTGGTAGAGAACCCGTCTCCGCTCTTGGGACAGAATCAAAAACAATTCAGTCAGTCAGGCACAAGCAGGGAAAACACTCGGAGAAAACAGGCAGATGACACACACCTGTCAGGTTTGAGAGGCAGACGTATACGCGGATGATAAATCTCCCTGGTAGAGAACCCGTCTCCGCTCTTGGGACAGAATCAAAAACAATTCAGTCAGTCAGGCACAAGCAGGGAAACACTAGGAGAAAACAGGCAGATGACACACACCTGTCAGGTTTGAGAGGCAGACGTATACGCGGATGATAAATCTCCCTGGTAGAGAACCCGTCTCCGCTCTTGGGACAGAATCAAAAACAATTCAGTCAGTCAGGCACAAGCAGGGAAAACACTCGGAGAAAACAGGCAGATGACACACACCTGTCAGGTTTGAGAGGCAGACGTATACGCGGATGATAAATCTCCCTGGTAGAGAACCCGTCTCCGCTCTTGGGACAGAATCAAAAACAATTCAGTCAGTCAGGCACAAGCAGGGAAACACTAGGAGAAAACAGGCAGATGACACACACCTGTCAGGTTTGAGAGGCAGACGTATACGCGGATGATAAATCTCCCTGGTAGAGAACCCGTCTCCGCTCTTGGGACAGAATCAAAAACAATTCAGTCAGTCAGGCACAAGCAGGGAAACACTAGGAGAAAACAGGCAGATGACACACACCTGTCAGGTTTGAGAGGCAGACGTATACGCGGATGATAAATCTCCCTGGTAGAGAACCCGTCTCCGCTCTTGGGACAGAATCAAAAACAATTCAGTCAGTCAGGCACAAGCAGGGAAACACTAGGAGAAAACAGGCAGATGACACACACCTGTCAGGTTTGAGAGGCAGACGTATACGCGGATGATAAATCTCCCTGGTAGAGAACCCGTCTCCGCTCTTGGGACAGAATCAAAAACAATTCAGTCAGTCAGGCACAAGCAGGGAAAACACTCGGAGAAAACAGGCAGATGACACACACCTGTCAGGTTTGAGAGGCAGACGTATACGCGGATGATAAATCTCCCTGGTAGAGAACCCGTCTCCGCTCTTGGGACAGAATCAAAACAATTCAGTCAGTCAGGCACAAGCAGGGAAAACACTAGGAGAAAACAGGCAAGATGACACACACCTGTCAGGTTTGAGAGGCAGACGTATACGCGGATGATAAATCTCCCTGGTAGAGAACCCGTCTCCGCTCTTGGGACAGAATCAAAAACAATTCAGTCAGTCAGGCACAAGCAGGGAAAACACTCGGAGAAAACAGGCAGATGACACACACCTGTCAGGTTTGAGAGGCAGACGTGTACGCGGATGATAAATCTCCCTGGTAGAGAACCCGTCTCCGCTCTTGGGACAGAATCAGAAAACAATTCAGTCAGTCAGGCACAAGCAGGAAACACTAGGAGAAAACAGGCAAGATGACACACCTGTCAGGTTTGAGAGGCAGACGTATACGCGGATGATAAATCTCCCTGGGAGAAAATCCATCTCGGCTCACGGGATAAAATCGGAAACAATTCAGTCGGTCAGGCACAAGCAGGAAAAACACTGAGAAAACAGGCAAACGATACGCACCTGTCAGGTTTGAGAGGCAGACGTATACGCGGATGATAAATCTCCCTGGGAGAAAATCCATCTCGGCTCACGGGACAGAATTATACTTCGTCTCACCCTACGATGGACTAAAGACGAAAGCTACGGACCGCGAGATCCAATCCCGAGCCACTTAGAAATTGTGCGGTATTTCGCTTCGATGCACGTATTGCTGCCCGCGTCTCGGATCACTGATGAGGGGACGGGTGGACAGTGGTTCAAATTGAAGAGCACTGAGTGACTCAACAATTTTATATCGCAAAGAAAGCCACGACATATAGGCTCTTTGCAGCGTCGAAGCTATAGAAATGATGCGGCGCTTTTGGATTCGAGCATTATTCGTCCACCCCTAATCAATGTTAAGCGTGTCATAGTATAGCGTGGAACGTGATTGGACCTGGCGTCTCGTGGCTTTGGCCTTTAGTCCATCGTAGGATGAGACAAAGTATAGAAACAATTCAGTCGGTCAGGCACAAGCAGGAAAAACAATCGGAAAAAACAGGCAAACGACACACACCTGACAGGTTTGAGAGGCAGACGCATACAATCTCCCTGGGAGAAAACCGGCCTCGGCTCTCGAGACAGACTCTGAAACAATTCAGTCGGTCAGGCACAAGAAGGAAAAACACTCGAAAAAAACAGGCAACGACACACACCTGTCAGGTTTGAGAGGCAGACGCATACAATCTCCCTGGGAGAAAACCGGCCTCGGCTCTCGAGACAGACTCTAAAACAATTCAGTCGGTCAGGCACAAGAAGGAAAAACACTCGAAAAAAACAGGCAAACGACACACACCTGTCAGGTTTGAGAGGCAGACGCATACAATCTCCCTGGGAGAAAACCGGCCTCGGCTCTCGAGACAGACTCTAAAAACAATTCAGTCGGTCAGGCACAAGAAGGAAAAACACTCGGAAAAAACAGCAAACGACACACACCTGTCAGGTTTGAGAGGCAGACGCATACAATCTCCCTGGGAGAAAACCGGCCTCGGCTGTCGAGACAGACTCTGAAACAATTCAGTCGGTCAGGCACAAGAAGGAAAAACAATCGGAAAAAACAGGCAAACGACACACACCTGTCAGGTTTGAGAGGCAGACGCATACAATCTCCCTCGGAGAAAACCGGCCTCGGCTCTCGAGACAGACTCTGAAACAATTCAGTCGGTCAGGCACAAGAAGGAAAAACACTCGAAAAAAACAGGCAAACGACACACACCTGTCAGGTTTGAGAGGCAGACGCATACAATCTCCCTGGGAGAAAACCGGCCTCGGATCTCGAGACAGACTCTGAAACAATTCAGTCGGTGAGGCACAAGAAGGAAAAACACTCGGAAAAAAAAAACACAAGG